>PVJX010010007.1:0-58761 GCA_004027295.1 Dolichotis patagonum
TTTAATGCTGAGAATCAATTTTGGAAATTCTAACATGTTGCCTACGAGAGACAAACTATCACTGAACTATACCCACAGTCTTTCAAATTTTAGCTTGAATTTTTGGTTCATGAGTTTAATACCAACTGATGTACTCAAATTATGTGTAAGTAGATTTGATTTAAATATGTTAACAGTAACTACACTTATGCAAATACTTATAAATTCCATGACATGAATCATTGACATCTGTAAAATAATGTTTATCTCTGGAGTTTTTCAAAGAATTGAATTTTTTAAAACATAAGATACACATATTCTACACTGATGTTTTAATATCTGATTCATTATTCTTAACTTACATAGATACCAGGCTAAAAAAGATAATGCAATATAAGGTCGAAAAGTTTTAGTGGAAGAAAGATTTCTATCTATGTGTACAAGCTTTCTAGAATGATTTCTATCTATGTGTACAATTTTCTATTTCAATAATCAGTTTATTCCTTTATGATGTAATTAGGTTAGGGCAAACATGAGTGTATACATTCTCCTTCCAGAATTTTGTATTTTTATACAAAAACAGAACAATTTTGCATTATGATGTCCCCTAGGTTTTAGGAAAACAGAAATTTACTCAAGGTCTTACATTTATACTTGTGCAATTTATTTATAGCTCCCAGTTTTCTTAGGAAATATTTGATCATGATATAAGTAAAATTCCCCATCTTTTATAACTTGGAGTTATGAGACATTGCTTTCTTGTTTCCTCATAGGTATAAAACAATATTTCATTCAATGCTAGATTGAATGTGGATTTTCAATATACTACTACACAGATTGCATGTGCATAGTTGAATCAATAATAATTGTTGCAAATGCAACAAAGTAAGTTCTAGTGACAAATCTGGAGTGGGAAGTACTTCTTAGAATCTTTCAACTCATACTAAAAGAAACCAAAATCTCAGTGTTATGGTTTTAGTCTGGATATCCCCCCAGTACCACAAGTAGTCATCGAGGTAGACTTGTAGCATTTGTGAGTGACTCATAGATAATGCTGTGATTATGAGTGTGAGTGCTACACCCAAGTGGATGTGGCCTACATATAATATAAGGGACAGAAAGAATCTTCTATCCATGTTCCTCTCCTTTTGCTCTTATTGTGTGTACTGTTTGCTGTTGCCATGAATTGTTGCTCTCTGCCATACCTTGGAGCCAGATATTTATCCACTGAAACCTCCACAAACTGTGAGCTAAGTAAACCATTCCTTCCTTCATTTTGGGCATTGGATATTTTGTCTAACCAATGAGAAAAAAATAATGAAACAGAATTTGGTACCAGTGGAAGGGGGGTCGTTACTGTGACTATACCTGACCATATGGTTCAAGAGCCTTTATAAATGGCTTGTGGGAAGCATTTTGGAAGGTTTGGAAATGTCGTGTGAAAGAGCAGCTCTGGAATGGCTTAGGTTGTTCTGTGTGGGAGATTCTGTTCAGAGCTCAGAAGACAAGAAAACCAGTAAAGACCAGGCTCAGGAGGTTTCTGCTTGGAAGAAGGACTACATTGTTTGTTGGACTCCAGATAATATGTGTTATGGCTTGGAAGAAATTTTGTCTGCATTTTGCTCCTGTACAGAGAGTTTTCCTGAGATTGAGATTAAGGGCATCAGACTAATTAACCTGGCAAAGGAAATTTCAAGGCAGTCAAATGTTGAGGTGGTAGCATGGCTACTGTTGGTGTCTGTTAGCCAGATTTATGTAGAAAATCAATAGCAAAAAGCCCAGCAGGATGATTTAAAATATTTCAAGTTTGGTCATGATAAAAGCTCCAGTAAAGCTGTGGAGTGCAAAAATAGAATTGAGATCTCTATTGTTGAGAAGGAAGAGGTGAATATAAAAGATGGTTTTAGGGCATCACAAGCAGCATCTAGACCCCATGTTTTGCAGCCTCAAAACTGCAAAAGTGAAAGCCTCAGAGAACCATGTGCCAGAATGGTAGCAGAGGCCACACAAGGTTCCAAAAGTGGCAGCAGCTGCACCAGGTTCCAAAATGGTGGTGGCATAGAGAATTTGTTGGTCAGAATCAGGTTCAGAGTGCCTAACCATCTAAGTACTCAACCCTTACAACCAAAAGTGAGGAACCCTTGGCTAATGCTCCAACTGACAGCAGACCAGCATCATCCATTTGGCACTGGTTTTAGGTCAATCAGAATGCAGAAGTTCTGAGGTTAAAAAGGCTTCAGTCTTGATTTCAGAAGTTCTAGGAGGCCAGGCAGTGTGGCCTTGAGAGGGTAATGTGTTAAGCTGTGAGTGAGAAGCAAAAAGTGCAATGGAGAACCAGGAGTTTGGAAAAGTCAGGAGTGTGGGTCATCTAAGGAAAATTGTAAGGAGGGAGCAAATTCTGCCCAAGAGAGAAGCCAAGGGAGCTACATCTACCAGAAATGCTATGGGGGTAGAGTCATTTAAGCCCTTTGGAGCTCAAAACCAGATTGTTTCATATGTTGCATGTGGAACTCCAGGACTTAAGGTTTGCCCTGCTGGATTTTGGACTTGCTTTGGTCCCAATCCTTTGTATCCCCCTGTTTGTACCTTTTGTTATGGAAATTTTTATCTTGTGCCATTGATTGTTAGAAGTGTTTAACTACTTTTTTTTAAATCTGTAAAGGGCTCACAGTTGAGTTTGCCTTAAATCTCAGGAGGACTTTGGATTTGGGTCTTTCAGCAATGTTGAAACTATTAGGACCTTCGCAACTCTTACAGATGGTCTAACCACCATTTGCACAAAGAATATCTTTGAGTCTTTGGGGAACCAGGGACCGAATGTTTATAATTTGAGTATGGATGTTCCTCCAAAGCGTCAGGCAGTCAGGTGCAAAAGGATCATAATGCATCTTTCCCAGATGGGCATTTCTAAAAAATATTAAATATATCTCTGAAAGCTTTTTTTAAAAATAGTGTGATTCTATCATTACAGGAAGAATATCTAGGAGAAATCATAGTTTTGGGGCCCCTCATCCACAATTGAATGTGACACCTAGATTAACAATAATTTTCCTTAAATAAAAATAAGAAAATCTACAATTAAGAAAAATCATTCTAATGACTATATTTAGCAGTAAGCATTGTATGTCTTTTAAAAAATTGATAGACCTTCCCTCTTCAATTATTTTCCTCATTGCACCTAACTGCATGAAGATTACTCTGAGTTTAAGACCAACCCAGCTACATGGTGAGTTGAAGACCAGTCTGAATTACATAGAGAGACCCTGTTTTTAAAAAAGAAAAAATATTGAAAATAAAGATATATAGATGCATACATTCACATACATAGAACACACAACTCATATAATGAATTTAATTTTTGTTTTATGCCTGCATTTTATGTCACATATAAAATCATTCTGTATTTCATATATATTGTATATATACTCTTGCTTTGAAATCCTTGGCAACATGGAAGGTCATATGAACTATAAGGACTATTTGTATTGTTTTCTAAAGTATACATTGGTTAATTTTATTTTTTATGTACACTGACTTGTACTTTGTGGGAACATTTTTTTCTGTTATCATTTTGCAAAATCTATTAAAATAATTATCCTGCAATTATGAAATACCTCAGTTTCAATCTTTTTTAAAAACTGGATATTACTATTGAGCATGCTCATTGTGAAATTGAAGTACTCTTGAAATCCTATTTTATGAAGGTATTTATGTAGTTATTGTACCTTTCTGCTCTTAGGTATCTGACTCCTTATACTCCTCTTTATAATGGAAGGTTTGGGTGCATATCTTATTTATTTTGCAATCTGTTTATTACTTCAATTGTTGTGCATTTTGCTCAAAGTTTCAATGATTTCCTAGTTGAACACTCTATTTAGTTTTAATTTTTGTCACTGAAATTCCTTTTATTTGTCCTTGACCTCATCTAATCTTTCTATAGTTTAAAACATGCACCTTTACGTCCTGTCAGGCTTATGCACATCCCCCAAGCCACATGTAAGGAGGAATGATAAATGGTCAAAAAAAAATTTGCACCTGTTAGTCAATCGTAATATCTGAAATCCTGGCTAAATCAACACTTAGATAAAACGTATAAGACCTATGTGAAAAAATTCATGGAATATTTTCCCATTGTTATTCATCCTTCTGTCTCCAATAAGCAGGCAATGGATTAGAAATTGTAGTCTCTGTGAAGCTTTCAAAAATTGCCATTGATTTGACTCCCATCACTGTAAAATACATCAGTTAGGCACTTTGCTGTGTAGACATTTTGTGAATTTGTAGTCTTTCAGTAAAATGTTTGTATAGAAGTGAAAACTTCCTTAATGGTTCCAGACCATTTGTTTGACTTTTCTCAGATAAGTGACAGTTTCTTTTGTCCTTAGAACAAATCCTCATCCTCTTTCTTTCAACAGGTACATTAGAGCTGGAAGATTGTCAGGTGAATAATGAGAATTCAGTGGTTTGCGAAGACATGTCATTCTCCTGAAAATGATGGGCAGTTGTTTTCCACCCCTTCCCCTAGGCAGGTGGCTTATTTTCATGCCACTCTTCTGGTCTCACATTATTCACACGTTGCTTGAGCTGGTGGGATTTATCAAACAACGATTTTCATCAATTACATGACAGTTTATATTGTCCAAACTTGTCATGAGCCCCACTGAATTTTTAGCATATTTCTACAAATGCATTTGATGTCCTAATCCAGCACTGCAACTCAATGAGAGATGAAGAGAAGATTAATTCCCCGGAAAATCTTTTCCCACTTTGTTCCATCAGATGATCTCCTGCTCATTTTTCACACTTCATATGTGGGCCAGCCAAGAAGGAAGCTGGCCTTTGTCCGTCTATGCACAACCACCTATGGTTGAAACTGAGGGTGGTTATTTTCTGTTTCTATCAGGAAAGTAGGCAATGTATTCACCTATCATTGCCCTTCATGCAGTCTGATTAACGAGTCAATCTCCCAAACTAAATTGCAAGCAAAATGAGAAGCTGCGGATCTATATGTAAAGATGGAAAACCTTTGAAGGTGTGAAGAAACAGCACATTCAAGGCTCCATTTTATTACAGTGAAAGTGGCTTGGAATCCTATATGGCTTGAAATCCTGTATGAATCATTTGCTTGCAGTGATAAGCCAGTAATTTGTTTAATATCCAGCCTGTGGAAGATATTCATTTTCCTCTACTATTTATTTATTGTGTACCTTTAATTTCTTCTGGGGAAAATTTATAATTTAAGTCTATCATTGAGTGTTTAATTTCTACCTTATTCAATTTATGTGTATCTTTTGATCACTCCATTTTGTTGTAACATTACTTTGACATTTTATCTGTATAATATTTTCACATATATAAAAGGATGCAGAGATTGGAACTGATGGGTGTAGTGTTTTATGAGGAATAACATCAATTAAATTCATCAGGAGCAATCTATTAAATATTGTGATCAACCAGACCAAAAAAAGCCTCTTCAGAAATATTTGAAAGCTTAGGTGCAAACTGCTAATGAGATCTTAAAAATTAGCTGCAAATATAAAAAGCAACTATGAAATGAGTGAAAACTTATACATGACATGCACAATGAATCATGAACCTACTTTAACTCCTCAATTTAATGCATATACAGAATATTTAATAACCTAATTTAATGAAAACTAAATATTTATTTTACTCAAAATATGGATTTTTGGAAATAATTGCAAGTAACTCAATATAGAATGGTGATTAATGAACTAACTCATAAAAAACTAGTGAAAGAAGTTAAAAGATTTTGTTGGAAATATCAATACATATTTATTTAAGCGTAATTTTTACAAATGAGTGGAGAGTATCAGGAAAGAATGCTTACAAGTTTTTAAATATTGAAATTGGATGTGCTCATAAATAAGGAAATGAAAATTGGAGGAAAGGCAACTCCATCCTTGTATAAAGAGCTGTGTTGCTTTCTGGACTTAATTGGATAATTTGTCATATATGATTACAAGTGAATATTAATTGAAAGTAAGCATCCATAATCTTAAAATCAAATTTTTATTATTTGGTTCAGAATATTAATTTTATAGTGTAAGGTAGTTAGCAAGAATACTTGTCAAATTTCTGAAATCTAGTGTGTGTAAAATCCTGCTGTGTTCAGAGTAAATGGGAAACTGGAAGATAATTAAGAAATAAAACTTACATCCATGGCTTCCTCATTTTGTAGAATTTTGCACATAAGTGAGTGTTCATGTTGAGTGTACTTTGCAATAGTGGAATAAAAGAGAATAAAAATATAGAATCAGTTAAACTACTAACCAACAACTCAATGTTTGTAATAAATGACAGTAATTAAAAACACCCTCCATGACTGTCAAAGCAAGAAATTGTTTTCTTGTTTCTTTTGCTCTGCTCAATGCAATGGAAACATGTTTTTCTGTTACCCTTTTCTAATTTTTGTCCTAAGAACATATGCCACTTATCAAGACTTTTAAAAAAATATTTCTATGATCCTTATGCCTCTTTAGCTGAGGCAGATACAGCAGTTGAACCACATTCTATGCTCCGAAGGGATCTGTGACATTTGCACAGAGTTGAATGCACACTATGTCATCTCATATTCCCTGTCATCCTGTCCACAGCTAAATTAAACTTGCAGTTCTTGCAGTCTAGGAAACGTTTTGGATCACAGACTCTACTTATAAATAGTATATATGATTAGAGGATGAGGAAGTGTGTAAAAGAACAAGGAGATGAAGGGGTGAGAGAAAAGAGAAAGAAAAAGAAAAGCAAGAAAATTCATAAATTCAGGCTGTATTTTGGATATAGATTAAGTCAAGAATCAGAGTGTAGGGCCATGGGTTTAGCTCAGTGGCACAAGTGCCTGGCAAGACACGAGTTTGATCCCCGGTACACACACACACACACACACACACACACACACACACACAGAGTGTATTACTACGCGACTACGTTCCCCAAAGTGAAGTTGGTGTTTCATTTGGAAGTCATTTGCTGTTAAATTAAATGTTCATTATGATTTTTGGTTGTTGAAATTTTCCCACAGCCATAGGCCTCTCCTCACTTCTTTTCCGTGTTTCATTCTTCTCTCATTCCATGAGTCCACATTCTCTTCCACATGAAGTTTATTTCCTTCTCTTTGTTTGATGCTTACTTTGGTGTACTCCCATCCCCAATTTTAGTATATAATAAAGGCTTTGGGACATTAGAAGAAAAGGGGCCAAAATGATTTTCAGCTTATACTGACACAAGCTGCCGAAATGTAAATCCATAAGAGAGCCATGTTCCAGAGAGCCAGTGCGTAACGATCTATTTAAATGCCATGGACCTCCCCAGAGCTTCAGAATAAGTGAAAACAATCTTTCTTTGGATGACAGCACATTGATGAGTATTCCCCGGTCTGCAGTGCAGCCCACATTCCAACTAACCTGACTAAACCTTTTGTGCATGATTCATTTTTTTTCTTCCTTTGATCCAGTTGTCACCATCTGTTTGGATATTCATCTTTTTTCCTGTTATTTCCTTACTAGGAAGTGTCACAAATAGAAGCAGCACAGAACATCCACTGTTAAATCGCTAGGCATATTCTTCGCTTGTGCCATTCCTGGGTTCCCGTGTCACAAGCAACGTTTTTCACTAGCTTGAGATCTAAGAATGTAATTGTGACTTATCAGTGTCTACAATTATTTGTGCATGAGCCTGGAGGAGACTTAATGTGTTTAAACAGCCAGGAATAGGATGAGCACATACTGACTGATAACACATTGTCTGTTCTCCAGGTAGATCTCAGCCGTACTACAGTGTGAACTTCATAACAGGCATAACTTACATGCACTTGAGACCTTGTAGCTATGCTGCTGTGAAGATTAGGTGCAGGAAGAGCAATCATCTTCCTACAGATGTTCAACACACAGGTCATTTAGTCAGTTGTCTTAAATATTTCAATAATAAAGAGCAGGGACTATATCAGGTATTAGGATCTAACTTTAGCTCTTAGGGAGTCTCTGATGAGTGTGTTCACCACATGCTTTCTTTTATTGTTTATTTATTACATATTCATTCATTTTTGCTTTTTGACTGGAAATTATGTATGCAGAACTTTTAAAAGTAATATCCTTACAGAATAACGCACTATCATACTTTTTCAGTTTTACATATAATTTTCAATATGCTTGTATCTTTCATGTATTATACACACTATACATTTAAATTGAATTATTTATATGATTATTTGAAGTACTTATGATAATTGATGAAATTATTATACCACAAATGAAAGTATTACAAAAATGTTTCATTAAGATGTACTTCTTGATTTGTTTGTATTCATCAAATGATTAAGACCTTTCAGCTTGTTTACACACAATTGCCTTTTAATATATTTTTACCATACATACATATTATTTTATTTTTACAGGTTTTATAGTCAATTCATTTGCTATTTAATCTGTATTATGACAGTAAGATATTTATATTTTCTTTAGAATATCAATAATATTTATTGCTATACAATGTTCTGTTCAGGATTTACCATAATTTTTTATCCTGTCAGTAGAAAATTGTATAGTTTCATAATCTTTGTTCTTACAAACAATATCCTACTTTACAAATACCATAGATATTTTGGTTTTATAATTAAGAACACAATATCAGACTTGAAATAGTCAAGTGTTTAATATTTTAAGTGCCAAGTCATTTTCAAAAAATTACCTGCATTTGTGACAAGTTTTAAAGAGATCCTTATTCTGAGAAAGCTGTATTGTCTCATTTAAATTCTTAAGTTAAATAGGAATAAAATGGTTATTAATAAAGTTGAATATTTAATAAGTTTTTCATTGCTCAAGTATAGTTTTCCCTTTCTGAGTGATGTAATATTTTATACATTTTGTATTGAGTTTTTTGCATTATTGATCTTTATCTACAGATTAAATAATAATGAAATTGTGGATAGACTAAACACAGTTCATTTAATTGGCCAGTGTAGCTTTCCATGTGGCAAACAAAACTAATTGGGCAGCTGGCAATAGCCAGAAATTCAGCAAATATTTAACATGGTTCATCAATGGAGAATTAGCCAGAGTCATCATAAGAGCTTTGAGTTCAATCCACTGAGCAGAGCCACTATGTCCATTTAAATTCTGTATAACCTGGAGCTGAGTTTAAACAGGTGCAACATCTCAGTGAACTCCATTGCTTTTCTATTTGTATGAACCATCAGTAAAACAAGTTCAAGCATTTTAGAGTATTCTGTGAACCCAGACACACATCTGTAGATGCAACAAATTTGATTCATGCAACGCAAAGAAGTCAAAGTTACCCCCCAAGGGATACTGATACATTTTGGTAAAGCCAACATTCTGATGGGGCCAGGCCACATTTGCTCCTAAAGATGTCATTTCCATTTAATAAGCACATTAGGGTCATATTTTCCTTTGTGAAAGTCATTAAATCTGAGTAAAGTAAGCCCCAGAGGGAACATCAGACCAGAGACAAAAGGCCCCTTGGGTCAGGCATTCATTTCAACAAGAAAAGAAATGTACCCATTTCATGACCATTTTCCAAAAGAGATGTATCTTGTAACCACATCAGTGAGCTGGTTACTCAAATCCCAGGGAGAGAACTCAGACTGAGGCTGACACTTGTTGCTAGAATCTTCTCATTAACAAAATCACAAGCCACAAAACCAAGATGATTCATGTGATCATTGGGATCATGTGGGTCCAAATATAAGCATCAAGCTGAAGTTGGTTGAATTGTTTCCATTGCATCCCATTACAAAAACTGCTATGTATGTTAAATATATTAGAGAACAAGTAGAATCCCCCAGAGGAAATATATACTGTGTTTAACACCAAAAATGCTCAACAGAGTACAGCAAAAACATTTTATGTATTGATAGATGAAAAAAAGTGATTTTCTTTGAATTCCAGAATAATTGAGATTTTAAACCTATTCACTTAGTCCCAATACACTGCACTAGGTGAATGGCTCCAAGTAAAGTTTTCTAGGGTTTATCAAACATTCTTACTTATTGAGATGGCATAACATTGTACTCAGGACCTTTGGAAATAAAACAAGTGTCTTACCAACCAAAATGACACCATCTATATGTAAAAATTATTTTTCCTTAGGATGTAGACACAGTCACACTAAAATCTGACCCAAGAAAGTAAGAGGCAGTTTGGATATCCTTAGGAGAGTACTGTGAATGTACATTGTAGGGTTGAAATTTGAATGTAAATTGGTCTTGACTCTTAGTAAAGAAGAGTTATTTGGTTTTGACGTCTTGTAATGCTTTCATTCTGTTGAATGGTTTTATACTGTTTTGTTATGTTTGATATTATTGTGTGTGAAAGTATGCTCAACTATTTCAAAGACAAGAGACATTGTGGTAGCTACTGTTGATGTCCGGCTGTCTTGTTGTGAAGTGCTGTGTTGCTTGCATTGTTCTGTTCTGATTTGCTTTGTTCTGTTCTCTTTTGTTTTATTCTCTTTAAAATAAAATATTTTATTTTTTTATTTAAAAATAAATTGTAATGTGTCCAATAAACTGTAATGTGTTTCAAGAACAAGAAAGCTGATAAATGTGCTGAGACATTTCTCCACTGACATTATAACCCTCTAGGATAATGATGTATAGGGACAGGGTCTGAGTATTAGAAATACATAGGACACTAAATTGACCCATTCACCCATGGATCAACTATACAGCCTTATTAAACTAATATCCAGCAGTATGAACTTACACACTACATTTACAGTTTCCCAAATCTAGATCACGTTATCACAGGGAAACTTCATTGAGAGGGTCAGAATTTGGGGTTTTGAAGAAAACAAGACATTATGGTAGCCATTGCTGATTTACCATGATCTTTTCCACTAGTAAATCTGATTTACCAAGATTTTTCTTCTTTTTTCATTGGTTCTATTCTGTTGTGTTTTATTTGATTTTACTATGTGTGATGGTGTAGATGAATGGAATGCTCACTCATGTTCCACAGGACACAACACAGCTGCTACCACCACAACCAACACAAAGCACAATGCAGAAAGCTTTCATGCTCACATCTGAGTTGATCTAAAATTGACATAGTGGATTACAGGAAAACTCCACTGTCACTTTTCTTTCTTAATAGACATCATGCATCCCCTTCTCCTCAACTTTCAATAAACCAACCAAAATAGTTTCTTTCATGTTGTGGTGGACCAGGTTGTACGCACATCAGTTGTAACTATCCTCTTTGTACTGTTAGTGCAGGCATGTGTAAATATAATCTAATGAAAATTGGGGAAGTCAATAATCTACATAAATAATAAATCTTTTTATTAATTTTCACAATGAGATAAACCCAAGGTTGATTTACAGATTATTAAAGAAATCTTTCTACCTGGAGAAGTTACAGGCAAGCATTGTACAAATGTACATTTCCATCAATAGAGAATAACTCATTTTTCCCTTTATCTTTGCCAGCATTTGTTACTATTTAATTTCTCAGTAATAGCCATTATTTCAGGAGTAAGATGGCATGTTGGTGTTGCTTTAATTTGCACTTCTCTAGTGATCAGAAGTGTTGAACATTTTCATATATTTGTTAACCATTTGAATTCTACCCTACCTTACTATTCCCTCTAGATATCATCCCAAGAAAGTTAAAGACATCATATTACAGTGATGCAGGGATATCGATGTTCATAGCAGCATTATTCACAATAGCTAAATCCAGAATACAGCTATGTGAATGGATAAAGAAAATGTAATATTTGTATACAATGGATATTATTATCCTGTACAGAGCAAACATTCTTGCTCACCAAATAAGTTGATTAACATATTTTTTGCCTTTTCTAGTGTATAGATTATGAGGCTTTTGTCTTTCTTTTTCTTAGCAGTTTCTTTCTCTGCATGCTTTTAATCCTGGCTCGCATATGTACCAAATCTTTGAATGGATTAAGATTTTAACTTACTTTCAAGTAACAACTAAGTCTTCCATCAGTTCATGGATAATAGAAGATGGAAAACTTGTGGGTAGAGACAAAATCAGTTAACTATTCACAGCATAAGTAGCCAAACAGAAAATCACATTTGTGCAAGTCCCTGACCAAAATTCCCACAAAGTGGTGAAAAGGTGGGACTTGTGTCGTGTGTGTGTGTGTGTGTGTGTGTGTGTGTGTGTGTGTGTGTGTGTATGGTAGGTCAGAAGAAACTTAGAAGCTGAATCTTAAATGATGGTTAGAAATTTGTACCAGGGGTATACGCTTCTTTATTATTTAAATAGTAAATTAAGCTACCCTTTGCTTCACAGGTAGGAGAGCATTTTACATGCCTAAAAATGGTAGTCCAGGGACCAGGAATATAGCTCAGTGGCACAGTACTCGCCTGGAAAGTGCAAGATCTTGAAATTGATTCCTAGTACAAGTAAATACATAAATAAATAAATAGATTTTGAATGGTCCAAGACAAAGAGAGTCAATACTTCTGCTCAGAAAAAATGAGCTAATATGTGCAAGGTCTTTGGAATTCTCTCTCTCTCTCTCTCTCTGTCTCTTTTTGATAAAATTGGCCTTAAAATATTGAACATAAATCTATCCTAAAATGCAGCAATTCCATTCACAGGTCTTTGTTCAAAGCAAAATTAAATCACATACTTTGAGCAATCTGGTTTATCAACTTTATTTGTGGCTAAAAGAACTCAATTGTACATAATGAGATTAATAAATAAGCTGAATATTGTATGCAAATATACAATAGGGTACTCGCCTGAAACGTGCAAGGTCTCATACCTTCAATACATACAATATAGTACTGAGCAATGGGTGAAACTTAAAAATATTCTTTGGGATCGAAGAAGAAAGAATACATATTACTCATTCATATTTAGTCTAGAAATGAGAGAATTTGTTCTGAAAGTAGTGAAGCCCATGGTGGTTTAATTTGGTAGGGTTCATGAAGGAACTTTCTAGAGTGATTTATTTGTCCAGTTATCTAACCTTACTTTTAATACCTGTGTATATATTATGGTTGATACACTGTGTCAACCTAAGAAGTTTAAAAGTTTAACTGAGAGACTCAGCCGGGAGCCAGGATCCTCACATTGTAATTATACTGATCTTGTGAAAGAAGATGGCATAGATATTTTGTAAGTGCTACACCCACCCTGGCGGTGTGTGTGGGAGGGTGGTCTGTGTACAATATAAAGGAGGAGAAGCTTGCTCCACCATTTTGCTCTGGCTGCTTTTTCTGGCTACTGTTTTGAAGTGTTGCCCCAGGCCATGCCATCCTGCCTTGGAGCCAGCTGATTTTGGACTGAAACCTCCACAAAGATTGAGCTAAATAAACTTTGCCTTCTTTGATTTTGGGTGTCAGGTATTTTGTCCCAGCAATGATAGAAAAGAAAACAAGACAATATATCACTGTGTATAAGTTATGGCACATAAAATAAGCTTGTTTTAACATCTAAGTGTTTAATCTCCCAAACTGATTTTTGTGTGTGCTATGTAGGAGATATAAAAAACGTGTTGCATAGGTTTGTGTCAGATATTTGTAATTATTTATAAATATCAACTAATTTCACTCTAATATCAATATTAATGTCATTTCATAGTTAAAAATCTTGGGACAGAAAGTGGTTAGATACCCTAAATCACAGAGCTAGCAAATGATACAGTGGAGATTTAAAATCAAGAAGGCTGAATCATTACACTGTTACCATTTGACATTTTGGTTTGTGGCACGAGGACACATTTGAAAAGACTGATAAATATAAATCAACATTATGTCTGTCAATAATTACTCCTCTGGATGGCTGATCAGAAAGGTAATTTTATTGCTCTGATTATGATCCATTATGTTACTGAGACAAAACAAATTGCTTGAATTATCAAGACCTGTGCTGCCTAATAAATGAGGAACCACTAAGTTCACTTTCTTGGTTAATTCACTTTAAATTTAAAATAATTAAATTGAAATTTAGTTCGGTCACCCTCAAAACTTTAAAAAGCTTAATAGCCTGGGCTGCCTGGTGGCTACAGCACTCATAGAGAACATTCCATCGGGTCAGGTTTGGACAGTATGTGATCTGGGCTTGATTTTTTCCAGTTTGGTGTGAAAGGTATCCCCTAGGTCTTCTGGAAATGTAGTGTTGCCTAGAAATCTACTATCTGTGAGAAATGCACAGCTCACACGTACTGAACACAATGTGCTTAAATGTGCAGCCAGGTTATCACAACATATAATAATCAGTATTTCTTGTTTTTCACCAAAATTGATGTAGCACTAGAAAGTGACTAGTGAATATAAAATCAGTTCAAGAATGTAATTCAAATTATCCTAATAAGATGTTAATTTGGTTTCTGATTTCAGTACATTTCTTCTTAGATTCCAAACTCCTTGCTATATGTGATGATAACTGTACATGTAGCCAAAAAAAAAAAAAAACCTGACTGGATTTCACATTTCAATGACATGTTCATAAAGAACTTGTAACTCATCTCTGCAGTGCTCCTTTGTCTGAGGGTAAATGTCTCATATTGAGGGTTTTTGTTGATGTTGTTGCTGTTGTTTAACTGATAAGAAGTATACGATTCATGATACTAGAACTAGAAAAGTGTTTAAACTTGTCTTTGAAAAATAAAAATAGAACATTGAATTAATATAAGGACTTGAATTGAAAATCAAACTGGAAAGCCCTAGTTCATAATCTTACTCTATATATCTTAAAGATAGTGATTTATACATTATTATTCACAATTTAAAACTGTTAGCTCTTAACATAATAATAACATTTTAAAGACTTCCTTATTTACATGCAATTGGGAATACCAAATCAGTATGCAGGAACATAATTCTAAATATCCTTTATTTCTCTAGCATAGTGCTAAATTATTTTGTCTTGTCTATATTAAATTCACTGTTTCATCAATTAGTATGTTAGGTATAAAACAGCTTTTAAAATGTGAAAAAAAATTACTGTATGTTGTGAAAATTACATATTGATAAAAGTAGTTTTATTTTTCAGTAAAATCATTGCACCAGTTTTCTGAAGATATAGGTTTTTAAAAATCTATGGCTTTGAATTGAGTCTACTTTGTTTATATTTACCAAGATATCATGATTAGATTTATATATAACTAATGATTTAGATGAAGTTATAGAAACTGAAATTTTTTGATGTTTATTAGTGCTTAACAAATTACTTATTTTTGTTTCCAGTGTGGTAAGATCCTTAGACACTAATTGTTATGGTTTATGTCTGGGTGGCCCCCATGACCCATGTAGTCATGGAGGCTGCTGAATCTAGGGTTTGTGATTAGCTCATTGTCTATCACTGGGATTGGTGGCATGAGCGCTATACCCACCTTGGGAAGGACCATGAGGTGTGGGAATTTTTGAAGTTGGTAGTAATTTCACGCTAACGGATAAAACTCTTCTGTTTTTCACCCTTAACTTCTCTTTGAAGATAGAATTGAACAGAAGATGTGTTTTTTAATACATGTAATTATTTGCTTTAAGTATGGCTGCTAGAAGAAAAAAGTAGATATTTTTCTGAAATCTCTAATAAAGTCTTTGAAACATTGTAAGCAATTCAACATGAATGTTTCTTAAAAGTCACGTGCAGGAGACATTTTCAGTTACTTTGAAAATAGTGCTGGCTTACTAGCAATCATTGGAAAATAAACTACAGAGAGATAAATAAAAATAAGCCTAGTTCTATCATTATCACTGAAGGTCACATAGAAACACATTGTATAGTATTTACTATTAGTGTTTTCAATGTTTGTATTTTTTCTTAAATTAAACAAGTGATCATTTAATGTACAAACTTTAGCTGCCTATATCTGTTTTGTGTAAGTTGTAAATCAAATACATTTTAAATTTCAACAATCTAATAATTTTCAGTATTTTTACATAGCAGTGGTTTCATACAGTTTTCATGAAAATACTGAAATGATAAATAACTGATATTCCTAAAATTATTGCTTACCAGTGAACGATATAAAGTTTAGTATCTAAGATTATTTGCATGTCCCTTCTAAACTATAGTATAAGACTATATAATTGAGAAATTAAAAAATGCTGATTTTTCTCAGAGGCACAGTGGAAAGAAGTTAGCATTCACATTTTCCCAGGGAATCTGAAACTGGATAGTTGTAGTTTTACTGTGTGCATAATTTTTCCCAGTATGGGCTGTCAGCATGATCCAAACCTGCCTACTTGTAATTTTCACTTTCGCAGAGAGCAGTCCAGATCAGCACATGAAAACATTCCTGTGGACAAAACTCCACTGTCAGGAACAGCTGGGCTCACCCCCAGTTCAGACATGACACAGAATATAAGGTCTGTGATGTGAACAAGAAGTTAATCTGTTTATAAAATGTTGTAGCTTGGCACAACTGCATTTAACTGGTACCCTGTATTTGACCCAGGAAAATGGAAAATTACTCAGGGTATAAGTCCCGTGAGAAAAGCAGAATGAGCTGGACCCACGGGGGCAAAATTAACCTGCTCAACAAAAGAAGCAGGATACAGGCGTCAACAAAAGTTAGTGAAGAGTCGAGCTAAATTGTTTCCAACAGGATGTCTTTCGTGATTCTCTCTTTTAAAATCTCTGTAACTTTCCAGGTCAGGGCCACTTGTTTGGACTCTGAAACGGGAAGGGGGGTCTCTATAAGAGTGGTCCTGAGCTCAGTTAATTAAATTTCAAATTTATCAATTTGGCTGCTTGGATTCTTATATTGTTGTTCACGAACCCATCTCATAAAACTTCACAATAGATGGACTTAGCATTCCATATATAATACACTTATAGTTTCAGTCATTCGTTCACCAGGTCACTATTTAGCTCTTCATTTTCCAGGCAGGCAGTTTACCTCTTAAGATGCAAAGATGAGCAACAAAATTAGTCTTTTTTTGAAATCTGATAGCAAACCAATGAAATGAGTTTAATGGAATGAGCTAGTAGGAGGAAGTCACTTCTGTGATTCATTTGCATAGGAGTCAACCATAGTAGCTGTTTCTCTATCTTTCCAAGGAGATTGGTGAAAGAGGCTCACAACAGAATCACCTGCTCAATTTGTTTTAGATGAGTAAATTACTGAGGCGCATGAAAAGTAACCACAGTACTACGGTCACTTGGAAACAAAGAAATTCTAGTAATGCCTCGGTTCTCGAATGCTTCTCTTCGGAAAAAATATGGTTAGCAAATAAAAATATTCGGCAACATTTTACTTCCATTCACAAACTCTACATCAGGTGACAAACGTGACTGTGGCCATCTTCCTCATAATGCACAATACAAATACAGATACAGATAGAAATACAAATACAAATACACCCATGGCCTCCCAGATGATAAAACAAAATAAGTTTATAAGAAAGACACCACTCTATTTTTTAAAAAATGATTGGATAGCTTTATATCCTAGTTTTTGTAGTCAAATCCTTTCTATCTTGAGAGTTTAGGAGGAAATGCTACTACTTGACATGATTATTAAGAAGCAAACATTTCTGTGTTTTCAAACTTCTGAAGGGGGTCTCTAGAGGGATGTGATGAAATCTTTGCTAAGAGGTGGGGATTAGGGTAGCTGTGGCAGTATTTAAAATGGCTTGGAATTTAGAGGCAACACAAATAAGTTTCAGAGATTAAAACACAATGTTTAGTGGCTTTTTCCACAAAACATGAAGACAACAGTGCAGCTGAATGTCTAGGTTCATGGAAGGCACTGTGAATAATTTTTTTAAAAACTTTAAAATGTGCTTATTATGACACCTCACTATCTGAACTGGAAGTAATCATAGGTCTGCTGAGGATTTTTTGTTTCTGTTTTTTGTTTTGTATCATAAATCAAAACACATGACTTCATGTTTGCCAAGCAGGTGCTGCACCGCTGACCCATATGCCCGGCCCCATGAGGAATGTGAGACCCATTTTAAAAATATCCCAAACATGAGTTATTGAAACAAGAAATACATTTTAATGGAATTGTGAACAAAGTTATATCTATCAGGATAGGCAATTTGAAGTCTTCTAGAGATTGCTTATTACTTTTGTCAAAATTATTTTAATCATCATGAAGATTTAATAAAATTAAGAATTTATAATCTACATATTGTGAAGTCAAGCGTTACCTTCTATTTAGTTTTTGCCATTATATAATTTAGGTGGAAGCATTTAATGATCAGATTTATGTTTGCATTTGTTTATTTATTTATTTATTTTGACAAGACATTTTTTGTACAGTTCAGATTGGCCTTGAGTTTACTCTATAGCCCAGGCTGGCCTCGAACTCATGCAAATAGTCCTGCCTCTGCCTCTCATGTGATGGAATTATAAACATGCACCCACGCACGCAGTTGTTTGTTTCTAATTTGCAATGTAGATTTTTCTAAATGTCTATTTGACCTATTGGCTCCATCTGACATAACTGATAACTCTTTTTGCCTTTGTATACTTAACTTGCTCTGACATGCAAGTATAGGAGGGTGCCCTACTTTGACTTATATGTGACTCATCATGACCCATTTTTCTTTGCCGGTTTCCCCTCTTCTCTCTAACACTTTAAGCTATAGTAACCCATAGTGCAGAGTTTGGTATCATGTCCATCTTTATTCAGTTTTCTATTAATAGTTATGTTATTTATATTATCACTTATACTATCTGATTATTACATGCTGAAATATATATTTTATGATTTAAAGTCATTAAGTGTCTCTGTCAATGCCCAATGACAGACACGTATAATAAAATGTGTTCTTGATTTCCATCTGTAACACACACTTCACACGTAACCCACCTAACATCGAATTCTTCCCTCTGAGTCCTGCTCTGTCCCCAGCCTTCCCAGTTCAGTTAAGGAAAACTCACCTTTATGTTTACTCCATGTAAATCATGAGATCAGTCCGGCCCTCCCTTTCTCTACATTCCCTGTGTAATATGTGAGAGACTCTCTTGACCTTTTATTTTATCACTAGCTTCATTAAATAGTTCACCAGCTACCACCCTGATCATCTTTCCACCACGGGCACATAGCATCCAGAGTAATTCTGGAAAGAGATGAGTGAAGTCTTGGCACTCTGACATCCAACACACAGCAGTGGTTCTCTGTTTTGGACTAAAAACAAAAACAATCACAAAGGTTGGGAAACCCTTCACATTTAGTATTGTATTGTCTTTTTTTCCCCATTTTTTTCAGCAGCTTCTTTTTTCGTTTTAAAAGTTGAGCATCACCAGCATCAAAAACTTTGAAGTTCCATAAACATGACTTCTCTCTTTTTATGCATTTTGTGTTGCATATTCCCATGATCTTTAATAACTTAGGTTGCCCACGTTTGACAACTAACATACCTTACAAGGCTGTTTGCAACTGTGGATTTCTTAATTTGAGTTTGCTGAATTTCTATTCTCCTCTTCTGCACACTCTCAATACGCCCACATGCACACACTCAGAATTTTAACTTTCATGCTATATTTATCTGGCTTTGTTTTGCTATGAATCTACCATATGATTTTCTTGTTCATTATGTATTACAAGTGTTTGTCTAAGATGTAAGTCTTACCATCAAATTTTTTATTTATTGACATATTTCTCACCCTAGAAGAGTGCCAAACATAGAGTTATTGAAAACATATGCTTGATTTACAAGTAAGTGAAGTGTATGTTGGTTTTATGAGTTAACCTAGCAAAATCATGCTGCAGACAAGTCTTTTTTCCATAATATCAAAAGACATTTGTTAATACACAAAGAATTTTTTTCTGTTTATGCATGGAGGAAAAGCAGCAAGGGTTTTTGTTGAGTGATAGTGATAAAAGATGGTGGTATAGTTTTATAATGGAATGAAAATATGAATATTCACTACTTCCATAAAAAAATTTTACAATTTTTAAAGCTGTGTTCTTGAGCTTTCTGTGTGGCAGACTTTACCACTGCCTATCAAAACTATATGTTGGATATTTATTTTAGAAGTTTGGAAATAGATTATGTTAAAGTAAATATGATTTATTCAAACTTTGAAAATGCCATCCAATTTCCCTTGTATGGAGCATCTTTATATCATAGAGATGTACTTGGCTATGTATGTGTGTGTGTGTATAGATATGAATACATATATATTCCCATTTCAATTTTGATGCACCTTAAAGTTATTGTGACTAGGTAGAGGACATAGAACCTCGGAACTATATTCTATCTGGAATGTTACTCTGCCAGCCTCTCTGCTTCACAGGATCTTGTTTCTGCCGTCACTCACATCATTGGTATGCACACTCTCCTAGCTAATGGCTTTGGGTCTCTGCTTTCACTTGATATGTCTGTAATGAACCCCAGTGTACCAACTGATGAGTGACTTAGCAGAAAAGCGTAGGCAAGTGCCAACTTAAGAAAATCAAGGAGCTACCCATGGAGAAAAGAAACACTTTTCTTTTTAAGTCTAATTTAGATTCTGTGTAAAACGAATTAGAGTAAGGTTCTTTCCTCCCTGCTTTCAACTCAAGAAAGAAATAACTCCAAGCAGCAACAATTCTCCTTAATTTTTCCTTTCTTTATGCTGAATGGGTGCAAATTACCCAATTTGGCCATCAATTACAGTCACTTTAGCAATTCCCAGAGAAGCGAGCTGACTTTCTCTTTCCCCTACAATGCTGAGGGATACTTCAGAGCTGCGTGCTCTTATCAAGAGAAAACCTCTAGTAAAAGGGCCTGAATTTCTGAATTAAACAGGCATTTTTGAAGCTGCTCAGAAGTGCACATACAGACTGACTGTGGTGACTCTCACTTGAAATCTCAGGACTTTGAAAGGTTGAGAAAGCATTACAAGTTTGAGGTCAGTCTGGACAAATTGGAGAAATTCTGGGCGAAAATAAAATAAGCAAATGAATGCAAAGGGCTGGAGAGGAGTTCATTGCAAAGCATTGGACTTAGTCCTCAGTGTAACAAAAAGTATACACAGTATATATACATATGTATGTGTGTATGTATATATAATATATTTAACCATTAACTCAAATTAAAGAGAATATATATATGTTCTCTTGTAGTATCTCATGCCATTGAGTAAAACAGCACCAACTTCTTTATTCAACTCATCATTTTATAAGAAGCAAAATCCTCTACAGTTATCACTATACTTACAAAAATCTGAGTGTCAGAGTTCTGTCAGTGTATGTGGTACCCTAATCTATGATATCATAGATTACATAATAGGATAGTCATAGACAGGAACTTTGATATCAGCCTAAGAAAGAGTTATATTACTTATTTCCTCATTTTTCCATTGAGATATAGTGTAAATCACTAAAGGTATCTGAGTGCAGTCAACAAATCGAGGTATCAATTCTTATTTTATGGCATGTATAACAAAAATAAGATAATAAATATTTCAAAAATATTAGACATGTTGAATGCACCAACACTTCTGCGAGTATATTGTTAACATTGTGCCCATTTTAGAGATGAGAGAATTGATGAATTAGGCAAGAAATTACTCTTATAATTTTGAAAATTTTATGGCAGGTAATTGAGTTAAGGTCCACATAGATATGATAGTTCCAGTATTTGGGGGATTAACTCAAACTAAAATGCTAAAGAGCTGAATATCTTACTTAATCATACATTAACTCTTATGAAGCAATTAATACAGTTCTGAACTTAGACAACATAAGAAATTTTAAGGACTTCATAATCACCAAAATTCTGATGGCCTTCAATATTGTTCATTTTTCCATTAATATCATTATATTTTGGGTATTTTTCCATCTATACATTCATCTACATATGACCATGATCATGGAAACAGAATTTGTATTTGAAGATGATTTTTCCTATTGATTTCAGAGATTCTCTCTAGTGATTTACTACTTGTTATAAAGTTGATTTTATATTATACTGCTCCTTGTATTATTTCTGAAAATTTGTAAGTCTTATTCTAAAAATGATGTGTCTGATGATGTCTGCTGATGTTTGATTTTACACACACACCACTACACATGTTTTGCTTACTATTTCAAATTATATCTATTATTGTATGGTAGGGAACATTAGTAATGTTATATAATGAGATGGTTGACATAGATTTGCTCCCACCACCTTCCTTTATATAAGGCTGTTAACATTTCCTCAATGAACATATTAGTGTGTTAAGGTTCTGTCCTGTCCAATGTTTATAAGACTTTTCTTTCCTATAAATCATGTCTAATTTATCATAGCAGTAGGTATCATGCCACAGAAGAAATTATAAATTAATTCTTTATCATGACATGCTTACCAATTAATGTGGATAATACAATGAAACAAATTACATGAGAAAAATGGTACTTCCAACCTTATTCTTCCTATCAAATAAAGACACTTTTATGCTTTACACTTTAAACTTCTTATCTTGAACCATTCAAAATGTGTGAAAGTGATTAGAACAAAAAAGAACTAATGAAAGTATATTTGGCTTCCAAGTGACATGTCTAAGTTGTGAATAGAGCTACATTTCACATTTGATTGGAAAGCATTGATTAACTATAATTCTATTATGCATCACTATCTTAAAATAATACATTTTTAAAAAGAATACATTTGGCTTATAAATCCCAGAAGCAATCCCCTGGTGGAAAGAACATGATAACTACAAACCTATGTCTTGATATATTTGTAAAGAAACAAGAAGAAAAGAAGAGCAAAGTTTGCAAATTCCCTTTAAGAAATGAGATATTGTAATAAGTTAGGACTATAATAAAACCTTGTAGGATCCACAGTTATTAGAGTACATTAATACTAGTGACTGCAGTAATATTCTATCAAAAGAAAAATAAGCAACACATTTACATTTTTAGAATATATACTCAAAATGGATTAAAATATGTCAATTTCAAAACTTATTTTGGAATACCATACCCCATATGCAACATCACCTGAGGATGCACAAGAGGTGCCCACAAGCCTAACTGGTTCGTGCCCAGCTAACTCCAAGTGGCTGGCAGGGATCTGAATTCAGTCCCTGAAGCTGAACACAGACAGGATGAATCCCAGTGCACAGGGAAGCCTTGGAACTTCACTCACAGGTGGTAAGACCATGCCCCATGTCCCAAATCACAGGAGGAAGCACAAGAGGTCCCCTTCAGGCTAACTGGCCCATGCTCCACAAACTCCATACAGTTAGCAGTTGCCTGCACTCTGCCCCAGGAGCCAAAAGTGGGCCAGATGATTCCCAGTGCACAAGGCAAGGTTTGAAACATCACTTGGAACCCAGAAATATAGGAAAATGACAAAACCAAAGAGCAAAATGCAGTCTCAAACTTCCAGCATAACTGAAGCCTAGGAGACATGTACACAGAAGAAAATATATGCCATACACCTGAAATTCCTTAAAAAATAACAACTGAAGTAAAGAAATAACTCTGGGAACCTATAAAAGAACTCAGATCAGAAATAGTCTCCCACCTAAAAGAAGAAATGATAAATGTAATGAAAGAAATGCTGAACATATCTAAAAAGACATAGATAAAAAATTAGAGGAACAATACAAAAAGATGGAAACCCTGAATGATCAATATAAGAAGCAAACACAATGCATGAAGCAGATTCGAAGAGATATACAGGAAATCAAAAATTCCATTGAAAGTTGGCAAAATAAAAGCAACAAAAGTGAACATAGAATTTCAGACCTCAAAAACAGGATTGCAGCTAGTGAACAGGAAAGAAATTATCTTTTAAAAATAACAAGGAACCAGGAAATAACAATTCAACAACTTCAAGATGATGCAAACAAAGAGAATATATGATTGATAGGTATAAATGAGAAAGAAGGGGACATGACAACCAATATCAAGAGGCTATTTACAGACATAATATTTGAAAATTACCCAAACATGAGAATATAAACTGACATACAGATCAGTGAAGCATGTGGAACTCCAAGTAACCATAACCAAAATAAAACTACATCCAGACATAAAATAATCAACATCCCAGAAATCTAACAAAAGAATAGAATATTAAAAGCTGCTAGAGAGAAGAGACAGATCACCTAAAAAGGAAAGCCTATCAGAATCACAGCAGACTTCTCAACACAAACAATGAAGTCAAGAAGACCATGGAGTGAAGTATTTCATATCCTAAAGGAAAACAATTTCCAAGCCAGACTGATATACCCTGCAAAACTCTTCTTCAAAATGGATGGAGAAATAAGATACTTCCATGACAAAGGACAGCTGAAGAACTTCATGACCACAAAACCAACCCTGAAATGAATATTGAAAGACATTATACACAGACATAGGAAAAAACCACTAAGCAAGGCAAACAAACAGAGTTGAAAGGTAGACAATCAACATCAGAAAGATAACATGCAAATGGAAACCAATATATATCATTCATAACGATTAAGATAAACGGCTTCAAGTCAGCAATTAAAAAAAAACAGACTGGCAGAATGGATCAAGAAACAACATCCAACCGTATGCTGTATACAAGAAACCCATCTAATCCAAAAGGAAACTCATAGACTGAAAGTCAAAGGATGGAAAACAATACTCCATGCAACAGGATCTTCAAAAAAGGCAGGGGTAGCTATTCTGTTTGCAGACAATGTGAACTTCAAGCCAAGAATGATCCAAAGAGATAGAGAAGGTCACTACATACTAGTTAGGGGAAAACTTCAAAAGGAAGAGATAACAATCTTAAACATCTATGTGCCAAATTTGGGAGCACCCATCTATACAAAACAAACATTAACAGAAATGAAAAATCAAATAAGCAATAACACAATTATAACAGGAGACCTTAACATGCCATTGACACAAAGGGATGGATCAACTAGACAGAAAATCAGCAAAGAAATAACAGAACTGAATCACACCTGTGAACACATGGACTTCATAGATGTATACAGAGTGTTTCACCCAATGACATCAGAGTATACATTTTTCTCAGCAGTGAATGGGTCATTCCTTAAATAGACAATATACTAACCCACAGACCATACTTAAGTAAATGAAAAAGAATTGAAATTATCCCATGCATGTTATTGGATCATAACACCCTGAAACTAGCTATTAATGACAAAAGAAAATGCAAAAACCCCACAAACACATGGCAATTGAATGACACACTCTTGTGCAAACAGTGGGTCACAGACTAAATTAAAGAAGAAATTAAACAATATTTACAGGCAAATGAAAATACAAATACATCTTATTGGAACCTGTGGGATGCAATGAAAGCAGTCCTCAGAGGAAAAGTTATTGGGGTGAACTCCCAGATCAGGAAAACAGAACAAACACAAATAAACAACCTGATGCTACACTTCAAACATCTAGAAAAACAAAAAAAGTCAAACCCAAAGCCAAAAGAAGGGAAGAAATTATAAAGGTCAGAGCAGAAATCAATGCAATAAGGACTAAGAAAACAATACAAAGAAACAATGAATCAAAGAGTTGGTTCTTTGAAAGAATAAATAAAATTGAGTATCCCCTAGCCAATTTTATTTACAAAAGGGCAGAAAAAACTCAAATTCATGCAATAAGGAATGAAAAGGGTGAAATCACTACAAACCAAGGGAAAATATAGAAAATCATCAACACCTGTTTCAAAAACCTCTAATCTCATAGACTTGATAACATGGAGGAAATGGACAGATACCTAGAACCATATGAATTATCAAAGCTGGTTGAAGAAGGGTAAAACTGCTGAATAACCCAATTTCAATTAACAAAATTGAGAATGTAACTAAATCCTTACCAACAAAGAAAAGCGCAGGTCCAGGTGGACTTATTGTGAAATTCTACAAGAAATTCAAAGAAGATTTAATGCCTTCACTCCTCAAACTCTTCAATGAAATTGAAAGGGAAACAATTCTCCCTAACTCATTCTTGGAAGCAAATATTACTATAATACCAAAACCTGAGAAATACCCAACTAAAAAAGAGAACTATAGGCCAATCTCCATAATGAACATAAATGCAAAATTTCTCAATAAAATTTTGGCAAACAATGCACCAAATCATCAAGAAGATTACACACCACGACCAAGTGGGATTCATCCTAGGAATCCAGGGATGGTTCAACATATACAAATCAGTAAATGTAATCCACCATATCAATAGAGCCAAAAATAAGAAACACACAATCATTTGTATAGATACAGAAAAATGTTTTGAGAAGGTCCAACACTTATTCATGATAAAAACATTGCAGAAAATTGGAATAGATGGTCTTTACCTCAATATGATAAAAGCCATCTATGACAAACCAACAGTGAGCATCATATTAAATGGACAAAAACTGAAAGCCTTTAACCTAAAATCAGAAACAAGACAAAGATGTCCATTATCACCACTCCTATTCAATATAGTGCTTGAAATACTAGCCAAAGAAATTAGACAAGAAAGGGAAATAAAAGGAATAAGGATAAAAAAGGAAGAAGTTAAATTATCATTATTTGAAGATGACATTACACTCTATATAAAAGACACCCAAAACTCCATTGGAAGACTCTTAGGTATAAGAAATAAATTCAGTAATGTTGCTGGATACAAAGTCAGCACTCAAAAATCAATAGCATTCCTCTACACTAACAACAAAATCACTGAGAGAGAAATATGAGAAGCCACACCCTTAACAATAACATCCAACAAAATGAAATACTTAGGAATTAATCTAAGCAAATAAGCAAAAAATATATTAAGGGGAAAATATAATACCCTGAAAAAGAAATCAAAGAAGATCTCAGAAAATGGAAAGCCATTCCTTGTTCATGGATATGAAGAAAAAATATTGTGAAAATGGTCATTCTCCTAAAATTGTTATACAGATGTAATGCAATCCCAATCAAAATGCCACTAACATACCTCACAGATCTAAAGAAATCACTCCTAAAATTCATCTGGAACTAGAAGAGACCTAGAATAGCAAAGGAAATTCTAATTAACAAAAGCAAGGCGGGAGGCATCACAATCCCTGATTTGAAGTTGTACTACACAGCTACTGTAATAAAATCAGCATGGTACTGAAATAAAAACAGACCTGAAGATCAATGGACTAGATTAGAAGCTACAATTACAACTACAAACACACTGAGCCACCTTATCTTTGATAAAGTGACCAAACACATCCATTGGAAAAATGATAGTCTTTTTAATAAATGGTGCTGAAATAATTGGCTCTCCATATGCCTAAAACTAAAACTAGACCCATGCCTATCACCATATACTAAACTAAAATCTAAATGAATCAAGTATCTAAATATTAAAACAGAAACACTACATCAGTTGGAAGACAAAGTTGATAGAAATCTTGAAGATATAGGAGCATGTAGAGAATTCATGAACAAGAATCAAACTGCACGGGAAATACTTCACAGAATCAATAACTGGGACCATATCTTATTAAAGTTTTTGCATGTTGAAAGAAATCTCCATCATATTGAAAAGAAAACCCACAAAATTGGAAAAAATCTTAGTGAATGATCCCTCAGTGAAGGTCTTCTGCCTAGAACATATAAAGAATTAAAAAAGAATCAGATCTCCAAAATTCAAAGACCCATTCCAAAAATGGGCATCTGAGATGAATATACAGTTCTCAGCTGAAGAAATACAAATGGCAAATAAATATATGAAAAAATGTTCAGCATTATTGGTCATTACAGAAATGCAAATTAAAACCACACTTAGATTCCATCTCACTCCAGAATGAATGGCCAGGATAAAGAAAACTACTAACAACAAATGCTGGAGAGGCTGCAGGGAAAAAGCACCTCTTCTGCACAGTTCATGGGAGTGTAGACTGGTGCAACCACTGTGGAGGTCAGTCTGGAGATTCCTCAAAAAGATGGGATTGGAAGTCTTATTTGACCCAGCTCTTCCACTTCTGGGCATATACCCAGAAGAACTGAAAACATTATATCATAGTGATATATGTGCACCTATCTTTATAGCAGCACTATTTGTAAGAGCCAGGCCTTGGGAACAACCTAAGTGCCCATTAACTGAGGAATGGATAAAAAAGAAGTGGTATTTTTACAAAGAGTACTACTCTGCTAAAAAGAATGATCACATTGAGATATTTATAAGTAAATGGATGCAACTCAAGACCATACTCATAAATGAAATAAACCAAAATCACATGTTTAAATATGGTATAGTCTCCCTAGTGTAAGAAATGGTAAGAGTACTTAAGATACAAAAAACACAATAAATACAGTGAAAGGATAAAAATTTGCTTAAAGGGAAAAACTAATATCTCAGGGAAAATGAGGAAAAAGTAAAAGGAAAGGAAAAGAAAAAATACCTAAAACTATATAAACAATTGGGATAGCTAAGATGATTGTGTTACAAATTCCATAATTTCTTGGAACAAAATAGTTAACATTCATAGGATCGGAACAACTACGCATATTATTGTGTGGTGATCTGAGGAACTCTTGAAGATCATTATGTAAAATAACACCCCCAGTATAATGCTCCTACCACCTTGTGTTGAAGGCCTATAAAAGGCCTATAGTCAGGGTTCTGGCTCTTTGCTATTGTTGTTTATTTGTCTTTTTCATTTCGTGTTTTTCTAGGAATTTGTTTTATTTTTTCTTGTTTTGTTTTGTTTTGTTTTGCCCTCTAATACAGAAAGGATAGGTTTACATGTAGAGACTCATGTATGCATAGGACTTCTCCTAAACAGTTTATGGGAATCGATTATATAACGCACAATGCAATGAACGACTTTTAAGAAAAAGAGACACTAAGGTACTTAGTGCTGATTCCATGGCATCATGATGTGAAATTCAGCAATACTATTATGCTTTGTTCAGAGTGATTTTAGTCTGTTTTGTATTGTTTAATTTCTTTTTTTTTTTTTTGTACCGGGGAACGAACTAACGACCTTGCGCTTGCCAGGCAGGCGCTTAAGCCACTGAGCTAAATCCCCGGCCCTATTGTTTAATTTCAACAATTAAACAATTTTGAAGAGAATGAGAGACATTTTCTCAGAGAATGAGAGCTATTTTGAAGAGAATGAGAGACATTATGGCAGCCATTGTTTACTTCCCTATTGTCTTGCTATGAAGACCTAAAATGCCTTCATCATCCTGTTCTGATCAGTTTAATACAATTTTGTTTCTATGATTTCATTGTATGTGAAGATATGGACAACTATTTTGAAGAAAACAGAGACAATATAATAGTCAGTGAAGATCTATTGTCTTGTTTTGAAATCTGTGTCCCTTACACTGTTTTCTTATAATCTGTTTTGTTCTGTTTTGTTATGTTTAATTTTGCCCTCTTTAAAATAAAATTTTTTTTGAAAAGTTATTTTCAGTTTTAAGCTAGAGTTTAAATCTCATTTTACTCATGTACAAATTAGAAATTAGATCCCACAATATGAATCTATCTTGAATTGGAGATAATATACAATATACATTTGGTCCAGTCTCATAAAAATAAACAATAAAAACATGGACTACATATAGAAATTGAGGTTTATTCAACATTGAGGTACTGACTCACCAAGGCATATAACTCAATAAGCACTAGTTATCAGGCACATAATCACACATTTATCACTTAATTTATATAAATTTCAAAAACTAGTTTGTGCTGTCACATCAGAGAAATAGTTGCCTCACATAGCTTGGTAAGTAGACAGAAGCATGCAGGTTATAGAATGTTCAGAGCATTCTTTTTTCTTGATGTATGTGATGATTCTAATTGAAAATTAAGAGAACTGTATTGTTATGGTATGCAAAATTTTCTATGGCTTAAATAAAATCATATGTGAGAAACTAATAAAAGTGTTATTATAGGCAAACCAGACTCAATAAAACAATCAAAAAACACTTTCTTTGAAAAAGTAACTACAATGCCTACTGACATGGGCAGAGACCTGGTGCAGAAGAAAACATTAATCAAGGACCTGGAAGAGAAGGGGAAGAAATCGATTAGCCAATCATGTTGAATGATACACTAGAAACAATATATTTAGGTTTTAGTGAACACTGCTTCACAAGTAAGGGCTGGGTGGCTGCATTATGACCAAACCACATATTTTCAGTCATTTTAATGTTTGAATTGCAAAATGCAGGACTTTATTTAGCAATCCAAAAAAATGTAAAATTTATGAACTTGTGAAAAGTTAAAAATACAGTAAAATATTTTTGTAACACAAATCTGTGTCAGTTTAATCAGGAGAGTGATCAGGTCAGCTACTGATGTGAAAAAGTTAATAATTCCACGTGCATGTTGTTAGGATTTCCTCACCATAGTATTACAATTCACATGTATAACACAGTTAAAGAAAGATGGCACACCTACAATAAAGCATTCTGAAACATGAATTTGCTGTATAATTTGCATTTTGACCATTGCTTTTGCATGTTTGTAATCTAATTTTACACTAGCACTTTACTGTCAGAAAGACAACTTCAGACTGTCCAACTAACCAGTTGTAAATAACTAGTCCTTAATATTTTTTTTTTAAATCACTAAACCTTTAAGATTTCCTAGCATTTGCTAGGTCTGTGACTGGATTATGCATTACCCCAGGGCATATGCGTCTGACAACTTTCAATGATTTCACTGCAGCTTGGGTTGTGTTTGTATTGGCTCTGACACACTTGTCTTAAACTGGGAGGACAGACCAAGGTTGACTGATTAAAATTCATAACCTTTCCTGGGTCTCAAGCACATATTTTCAAAAGCTGTTTGATTTTTATATGTTTTCTATAATCGGATCTTAAATTCTTGTCTGTTTCCCTCAAGATACCCATAATAAAATTTACCAGCTATTTAATAGTCTCTGAGATGACTTTTATAGCCTTCCCTATTCATTTAATTCAAGCTTGATATTAGAATTCTAAAGGTCCTGTGACACAGAAATTATTTTTGTGGCCTTGTATGCCTTGCTTTGTGCCATAATGAAGATTGTAACTAATTCAAGGCAGGAAGCATAAGGTCTTGAGAAACCCCTTAGGTGTCAAATCCTAGTTAGCTTTCTTATATTGTCATCAATATGAGTGAGGTATTTTTCTGTGTTCATAATACTAAGACATTAAGTTTTTCTTAACTTAATGGAACAACTTGAAATGCATTGATATTAACACAAGTTTGGATTTACCAAATTACTTAATGTAATAAATGTACTACTTAAAATTTTATTTCATTAGTAAAAATATGATACTGCTTTTGATTCATATGGAAGTAAATAATTAAAAGGCCAGGTATGAGCTCTAGATTTGAACCACAGCATTGAAAACAAAAATTAAAAATAAAAATCATCTTTTTTATAGCCCAGATGATTGAGTTATGTGATTGTTCTACAGGTCAGGAGTTTAATTTTACAGCATACTAATAAAAAAGTAATGATGAAGAATAATACTGAACATTTGGTGGTATTCAATTCAGTAGATAGCATTAATCTGGTCCAGTTGAAATTGGGGATCATTATATTCAACAATTATGGAAAGCACTAATTTAAGACAAACTAGAACTTATATTTTTTTATAACTGAAAAAGCATAATGACATTTAGAAATATATTTCATGGAAGATATTAAAGTTGATTAGTTAGAATCAACTATCTTAAGCATAATTATAGGAATATGCAACTATTTATTATAAGACCGAAACTTTTAACTACTGAATTTTACTTGTTATTAATTTTAACTAAAATAATGGAATAAAGACATAAAAACAGATGTTACTAAAATTTTATAGATGTGTCATTATATGTTTATATCAGCTTAGATCCATTTTTAAAATCATAGATATTAAAAGACATACATATGCACTCATTTTTGTGGACATGAGTAATAGCATTGAAACAATGTAAGTAAAAATTAAGTATGGAAAGATTAGAACAATTAGGAACAGTTTACAAAGTTTAATATATTATGATTTAATTTTTATTTTAGAATACAGGGGACAATGTAGAAATAAACATAGTGCTTACATTTTAGTAAAGTATTTGAATTCTAAGAACTTGAACAAGTAAAATTGTATTAAATTACAAGGAAAAAAAACCAAGTATGGTGGCGTACATCTGTGACTCCAGTACTTTGGAACCTGAGATAGGATGAGTTCAAGACTGGCCCAGTCTACATAATGTGCTCAAGGTGATCCTTACCTAGGTCACAAGACTCTGCTTCAAGAAGAAAGTAGAAAAGAAAGAAAGGATAAGAAAAAAAGAAAAGAAAACAAAACAAAAGAAAAGAAAAAAAAAAGAAAAGAACTGTACCAAAATAAGAATAAAATATATATAAACATGCCACAATATAAAGGAAGCTATAAAAACTATAGCATGACTGCATATTATTAATGTTTTATTCTGTGATGAGCTGCATATACAATGGTTATCTCACATGATCATGATAAACCTGAAAAATTCCCATTGTTTGATGTTCTTTGTACCTTTTTATGTTTATACATGCATAGCATTCTGGTCAAATTTCCTGTAAGTTTTAGTTCAATAGCACATACATGTTTATAGACTAAGACTAGGACATGCTATGCTATGCTATGGTACCCTATCGTGTCCTATCCTATCCTATAGTACATATGCTATAGAGCTTTGCTGCATAATAGGCTATAACATCTAGTCGTATGTAAACACACTCTTATGAAGTTTGACAATGATGAAAACACCTAAGAATGCATTTTTTCAAAATGCATCCTTGTTAAATGGGACAGCAGTATACATTAGATATGCATCTATCTATCATCTATTTGATCGCTATTGATACATAAGTACAAGCAAATACATGCATATATACAAATCTGTATATTAGCACATATATTTCACTTGATGTATTATGGTACTACATTTTTCCTGATCAGTAATAAATTTACAAAACATAGATGATTTAATATGTTAAATAAATTTTGCAGTGTATAGCAACAAAGATTCATAATCGATGTTTGATTAGATATATTTAAGAATGTGGGCTTAATGTTATAACCCAGTGCTAGAACTCTTACCTGTAATGTATAAGAGTTGACTCTGACAATGAAAAAGAGTCCTATGTTGAAGCTGAATACACATGCATGGCTGTGTCATGGCCCAGACATGGCTGAACTGAGAATGAGGAGCCACCTCATGGGGCCACAGCTGAGGTCAACTGGAGACTTTCTGGATAGTTTTACTTAATTAGCATCATCTGTTGCTCTGAGAGGTCCTTGAACCCCTCCTAAGTTCCTGCTCAGGTTTCCTGCATTTTCCACTCAACTCCTTCCTTGCTTTGAATAAATATGGGCCACCCTGGGTCGACCTGCTAGCAGAGTCAGGAACTCTGCAAAAGATTTTAGTCCTCTTGGAACCCTAAAGATCATGCCACATCTCATTCCTTTAGACCTTCACTGTGCACCCATTTGGGGGGGGGGGGATCTAGGCACAGACCCCAACAGTCTTCCACACACACATTGATACTTATTAATCTTTCCCATCTGAATGACTGCGTGGTGGCTTATGCCTGTACTGCCAGCACTCAGGAGGCTGAGGTAGGAGGATTGTCACAAGTTTAAAACCAGCCTGGCCTACAAAGTGAGCTCACGGCCAGCCTGAACTGCTGTCAAAAAGACAAAAAGAATACTGACTGTCTCAAAAAGACAAAAAGAATAAAGAAATACCAGATTGTATGATTGCATTGCACTCTTACGTAGCACATAGAATTTGGTATAATATGCCTACCTCTTTGATTAATTTATTTTCTCATATATGAATATAAGAACTTCGTAAAATATTATGCATAAAATAACCACGTATGATCTAATTTACATACACATGTATATGCATAAACTCAAGATAAATGAAAAATACAGTGAAAGTTTGAATTTTAAAAATAACAGTTGAAACAAAATAACCATCAATTCCCCACGAAACACTTGTTACTTTGACACACTTATCCAGTGTTTTTACAACTTTCAGAAGCAGTACTGAGACATTCTACTTCATGAGTGTATTGAGTTGTGCTTTTGTGGCTGTCTCAATATCTTGAAGCAATTAAAAATACTTAGAAGTATGCTTCTTTTGACTTTGTGTAAGAGTTACACATTGCATGGTGCCAGATCCAGTGAACCAAGGGGCATGATGGCACAAAATCATGCTTCACCAGCCTTCTGTTTTCTAGGATGGCAATTTCCAGCAGCACTAACCAGGTTTTTGGTCCATATCTTATAAAGAGATTCATAAAAGGGGACTTCTGTAACCTCTTGCAAAAGTGAGACGAATAACAGGATAAACATGTTTAAACCAAGGCAGGGTATTAGCAACTAAGAAAACATGTCTTTTTACTATAACACATTTAAAAATCTGAACATTCAAGATGCAGTGTTAATCACACTCTATATATGGAGAAATGATAGATTTACAAATATGTGCATCACTTAAACCATATGAACTGAACTTTTGATATTTATTGAAGTAGAAACAATGTTTCTCAAAAAAAAAAAAGGAACCAGAATAAATATTACACAATGATTACCAGATGACTCTTGGGTATTAGAATATTAGCAAATAACCTAAGTAACACTATTTCCTATAACACCCTTTCGACCTCTTGCATCTGTAAAACTTGTGACATGTAATGTGGCTTTGCTAAGCAAAAAGTTGAATTGGGTGCATCATCTCAAAAATAAGCTTAAATTATGTTTTTAGAGGAGAAACTTCAGGTAATTTAAATGCTACACTGTTCCCATTTGTAGAATCAGAATATTATTGAATGGAATAAATGGCTTAAAGTATAAAATATATAAGTAAAGTAGACTCCTTATTTGTGCCAATGAACAGATATAAACCACCCAAGCTCTTGTGTTTATGCTTTGTTGTGATCTCAGCAGCCAACCCTTAAGAGTGGAATTATCAAATTTGTATCCCCCCATAATTTTGCAGATATTCAAGAACTGTTTGTCTGGCTGATTTTGGCTCAGGCTATCCCATGAAACTGCAGAAAAACAGTTAGCAGGGGCAGTTTTTGCCAAAGATCTGTCAGAGCTTGGAAAATCTACTCCAAGTTCACCCACATGGTAATTGGCAGGATGCTCCAGTCCCTCCTACGTGGGCCTCTTGCTGAGCGAGCAATCCCATAGCAAGAGCAACAGAAAGGAAAGTGAGCACAGAGCTCGGATGAAAGTGGCAATCTCTAAAAAATATGCTTATCTTTGAGGGTTTAGCCTTGCTTCTGCATGATGTTACTGGAATAAAGCAATAAGGGAGTAGAAAGGATGTGACTAGAAAGCAGAGACCACCAGAAACCACCTTACAGCTTGGGTAACACAGTCGCAAAGCAAGGAAGGTACAGAGTAGAAAGAACACAGTTTGTATACAGTAATCCTCTTTTATCCAAAGTTTCATTTTCTGTGGTTTCAGTTACTCAAGATCAGCTTGTAGTTCAAAAGTATTCAATGGAAATTTCCAGAAATAAATAATTCATTAATTTTAAGCTGTGTGTCTTCATGGACAGCATAATGACAACAAAAATTTCTCTTTGAAGTCCTGCCAGGCCATGAATATTCCCTTGGTCAGTATACTCGTAATATATGTGCTCTCCACTTCTTCATGACTTGTGATCCCAGTTATCCCATCAACTGTCATGGTTACCCTTCCATAGCAGGTAATGTTACATCAAAACACAGCCACTCATAGTGCTTCATTCTGTCACAGAGGCATTGTGCCCTGTCACATCATCAGAACTGAAAGTAGAGGACGTTCAGATATTTCAACACACACAGCATTCCCCCAAATTCCTTTATGTTATGAAGTAAATATATATCTGATGAATATTTAAATTTAAGATTAAAAATTGCCATTGATTCCCTTCTAGAATATCCCCCCTTACTGTGAGCCCACTTCTCACGTTGTTCTTTCACTTTACTGTTTTTGTTATTGAAACAGGAACTCGCTATGTAGTCCAGGCTAGCCTTAAACTCTCAATGAAGCTCATGCTGACATCAAACTTGTGGTGATGCTCCTGCCTCAGCCTCTCAAGTGATGGAATTAGAGGTACACCCGACCATGCCCAGCTGTGTTTTGGTGCTTTCTGAAGTCGTTCTGGAAGTCCTCTTACCCAAGTGTCTTTTTGTGGAGGCCTTGATGTCATGAATTGACTCAAAAAACTTATGGCAATCTCTGACCAATAAACATGTTTTGGCATGCACTTATTCACTGTATTCACCTAATCTGGCACCGTGAGATTTTGCACACTTCCCCAAAGTTCAAATGACAATATTTCTTTCAGTTCATGCCATTAAGACATCCAGGATGCCTTAGCTGAAATCGTTCATGAAAAATGTCTTCTAGAACTGCTCCACAAAGTGGCAAGAACAATGATTTAAATGTTTTTAGAAGTGATGAGGAGTGTTTTGAAGGGGGTTAATGGCAATTTTTCTTGCACTGCAGTACATTTTTAAAAAATTAAATATTCATCATAGCTTTTGATCTTATATCATATAAGGTTATAATTGTTCCATTTTGTTATTATTTTTGTTAATCATTCACAGTGCCAAATTTATGAATGAAACTTTATCAGTAGTATTATGTGGAGGGAAAAGTATAGGATATATCTAGTTTGTACTACTTAAAGTTTTAGACCCATCTCGAGTGACTGATAGCTACTACTCTTATGCAAATATCAGGAGACCACAGTTATGTAGGTGTGAAATATGGATATATGCACTATGGTGTCTAAAATCATTTTGCTTTTTAGCAGCCATATATAAATGATTTACCTTCCAGAAAATAATTCATCATCTCATTTTGGCTTGTAGTTACAGGTAATTGGCAACATGATGTTAGGTACAGTCCCAGGAATTCTTCAAACTTAAAAAGGATCTCGGAACTCACAATTTCAAACAAGCTAATTCAATAAAAGAAAACACATCTACAGTGGAAGAAAAATTAAAATAGAGAGCTCTTGAACAGATCAAAATTGTAATTCTTTCCAGCACAGACAATTTTGGATCTCATGTTGCTAACAGGTTAAAGAAAGAACTTAAATAGAAAAAATCTAAAGTATTACATACAGTGCCCAGGCTGTGAGTTCATCAAATTAGATCTATCCAAGCAAGATGTACATAAAAGAGTAGGGCCCTCAAAGAACTGTCTTCTGCGAATGATGACTTTGCATATTTTTTTAAATTTTTTATACAATTATCAACAACTATTTGACAACCAGAGTCCAGTAGATCTGCATAATTTCAGTAAATTAGAACCAGTTAATGTAATTATAAAAATGCTTTTATTATAACACATCATTTTTTTCTCCTAAGCAGGCAACAGTAAATTATTAAATATTGACATTTCCCTTTATTTTATTCCTAATCTCTAATCTCAAAACATATCCTTATGTGAGCTAATAAATGTTATTCTGCTAAACAGTTGGCTTTTGATACTTTCAGAAACTTAAAAATTCAGATTTAATAAGTAGCAATCTTTTAAGTTGTAAAACTGTCAACTACAATATTAAATTGTAAATTTTGTGACTCTATAAGTCAATCCTGATGGGAAAATTTATTAATGATTTCAATATTTTATAAAATTGAATATGAAATACCAACACATTAACATGTTTTTAATCATTTTATGAAGTAATTTGTTTCATTTCATTTGTTTCTTATTTTCTCCTATTTTAAAAAATAAAATTAGTGACATAAATGTCCAGACTAATACAGTGAAGTCAATTAAATCAGAACATGTAAGACAAACTTAAATTTCTCTGAGATGAGACATAATCACCTACATTCACTTTCATTTAATACTCTTAATAGTTCACAAGGTCTGAATTTTATTCTATTTATTAACACAATAAAGTTAAAGCTTAAAATAGTGTTAGGGTGGTAACAAATCTTTTTCTTGTTTACAAAGTGAAAACATAAAAACCTTTTGAGTCGAGATCTGTTCATCTTAACCTGAAAGCCCTCATGATTCAGGACGATGTACTTCCTATTTTCTGAAATAAACTTTCATGTACTTTTGTTTGATAGCTTGCTGAAAAACAAAACCAAATCTAGTAAAACTCATCCTGTTACAGTTTGGGAAAATGCATTGTAAATAGTTCCCTATGCTGTTATAAAACTTTCCCTAAACCATAAGAGTGAATCGTTGTGTGTATTCTGTACAGATAGTGAGATTTACATGAAAGACCGACTTTCCTTCTGGGAGTATGGAACTTGGTAAATGCCATGCATAGTTTGCATACATGACAATAAAAACTCAGGCCACTGAGTTTTGAAAGGGCTTTCCTTGTAGAAATGGTTTCTTAATTGAAAGCACCAATAATTAATCATGATTCAGGTATTAATTAATACCTGAATTCCAAAGGGAAGGATTATTCAAAACTTACACTTGATTTCACTAGAATTCTCTCCATGTGTTCTTTACTATGTTTGACTTTATTCTGAAATTTTTTTCAAAACTAACTGAATACCCAGGGAGTTAGCTCCACTGCATAACCGCCTGCCTAAGCTTTAACTTTATTGTGTTAATAAGCAAGAGGTTGTGAGCTCGATCCCCAGTACTAAATAAATAAAAAGATCTATATATTGATATATTGAGTCCTGCAAATCTTTCTAATGAGTCATCATACATGGATGATCATGGGCCCATTCAACTGAATGCAAATAAATGATAAACAAAAGGAAAAAATAAACATAAAATATTCCTAGGCAAAAATGCCTACAATGATTCAAGAATTAATGACTGTGATAGTACATTTATCTGCACTAAAAAAATGTTGAAGAATAAAGTCACAGGAAATTTTATGGATTATATCTCTTATTATTTATCCAGATATATAAACCTGTTTATGGTTTCCGACTTTCTCCTGACTATTTTCATTCCTGACTGCCATGGATTATATGTAAATGTCCCCCAGTGCCTCATGAGCTCATAGGTGACTGGATTTAGGGTATGTGAATACGGATTAAGTTTCTGGAGCAACTAAATTATCCCACTGGTTTAGCATTGTTCTCGGTGTGAGTAATGGGAAGGCCACCTTGGGTGTCAGTTGCCCCATCCAAAAGCTTATAGCTTTCATGCGGTATAAGGGAAGAGGAGGCTCACTGCTCCCACCTCCTGCCAGCCATGCTATGTACTCTTTCTCCTCTGCCCTAACCCTCTATTGTTGAGCTCTTCCTTGGGGCCAATCAACTGTGAACTGCAACCTCCACAAACTGTGAGCTAAATTAAAGGTGTTGGGTATTGTATCCCAACAACTAGAAAAATAACCAAGACACGGACCACAAAGACGGATCTCAGTATGTGCAAGTCTCAAAATTCCTAGCATATTTGTGAATAAAAGAAAAGAAAAAATTATTTGAATTCTTGTTCCACTTTGCTTTTATTTTTTCAAAAAGGTCTCACTATGCAGTTCAGGATGGATTTCAACTCACTATGTAGCCCAGGCTGGTCTGGAACTCATGCCAATCCTTCTGTCTCAAGCACGTCTGGCAAAAAGGTTTGTTTTGTAAAGGTGAAATATCATTCCAATAGATGATTCCATAATTTTGGGATACAAAGGTGGTAGTTATTCTTCAGAGAAAAATCAGAGGAATAGATCAGGAAAATTTGTACGTATTCAAGTGCTACTTTTATCCCAAGGATAAAGAAATGGAATAAATAAGACAAAGGAAGCTTTGTCTTACTTAAATAAATGAGACAAAGGAAATGTGGAGTAATCATTGGACAAGTTCAAGTTTCATCAATTTATAAGCACAAGCAAGCCACACATACAATGAGAGAATGCCTTGTAAGTGATAGACTGAAACTGGAATTCAGCTTTAATGGACAACTTTTGCTAAGGAGTATCAGACAAAAAAGGCCCAAAAATATGATAGTGAAATGTTTAGAGAGGCGTTTTTATAAAATTTTAGATTTAAATGTATAGCATAGATACAAGGCATTTAAATTTAAAAAATGCCGAAAGGATACAGAACCCCAAAAACAAGAAAATAATTTATTCCCTATTTTTTAAAAAAATTAAAATTGACCATCAAATGTTGCCTCTCATAGATTCCAAGGATATTCTCATGTTGGGCCAGGCATATTAGGTGAATAAAAAAGCAAACTTTTATGATAGACATTTTGTGTTGAGTACAATTTTTTTTCTAATGACTTCAGTACGTTTTTTAATGCTTCAGACAGTAGCAGATTAAATATAAATATTTTAAACTTCAAATATTAAATATTTCACAACGTAATTTCCTAAATAAACCTAAATCAAAAAGACAGGATAGCAAAGAAATGACCACATAGGTTTTTTTAAAACTCCACAATTATTTTCCTCAAAAATTAAAATGAATAGCTATATTATTTCAGTACAAAATGGATAACAGGATAGTAAATACTTTTCACTGTCTTTCTCAATCTGTGATGTAAAAATGTGTGCCAGTTGTTTTGCATGTTTTTCTTTAAAATACTTTAGAGTAGAAGGTGGTTGTAATAGCTTATTCCACTACATTCCGTTTTTATTTTATTTTACTAATCCTATTGATGTAAACAGTTATATACATTGAAGCAAAAAGCAATGCATCCTTTACGAAACTTGAAAATGTGCAAAATAAAACTTTAGGTAATTTTTCATGCTTGAATCTGAGATAAATGAATATTCTATTTTTTGGATAGCTGTGGTAGCAAAGCAGTACCTTTAAAACTATATAATGTAATTTGTAATAGCAAGGAATAGGGGAAAGATAATAAGTGAAACATCTCTCAGATAATTTGGATGATTCCTTGAATCATATTTCAGTAATTCAGTAAAACTTGCAATGATTCAGGTTGTAGCTCCACAGTACAGATCTTGCATGGCCTGTATGAATTGCTAACTTTGATCCCTACCACAACGAAAATCATACCACAAACTGAAAACACTCACAGTGCATCTTCTTTAAGAATAATTCAATATTCAACCTGCCCTACTTATATCTTGCCCTTTTATCTGAAATAACTCATTTTGCATACTTCATGTGTCATTAATACTAAAAATCTCTTTAGAGTGTTTTCCCTGTCATTGAAATGATTCAGTCAAAAGTATATAATTTATATAAGGCAATACAATAATTGCACACATAATAAAATTTTGTTCTATAAAACAGATGTTTAAATATATAGAGATTTGGAAAATGTAATGATAATGTCTTTCTTCACAGATGGCCAGATTTTGTTGAAAATAATATAGTTTTGAAACAGTATAATTTACAATAACAAACAATGAAATTATTAGATATTCACCTAAGAAAAAAATATATATGGTCTCTGTACAGAAACAGATTTACAAAACATACATGTAGATTATCAATGAGGATGCCAGTCAGTATAAATATATCTGTTTATGAATTAGAAGATTACATATTATTAAAATGCCAAGTTTCCCATTTTTGCCTGTCATATTAAAATACCACAAGATATTTACTGATATATATGAACTGATCCCAAGTCTTATATGAAAATATAAAATATCCAGCACCTTTAAGAGCAATGTTAGGTGATGCGTATGGCCAATTTCGAAAGTCACTGTGAAGTTATGTAATCAATAGAGTCAGTATCTGTGAGGGTATTGCTCTAAAGATCAGTGAAACGATTCAGAAATGCATAAACAGACTGGAGCTACAGACAATTCAACAGACATATTCTTCCCAATTCATAGTGCTGAAACAATTTAATATCAGTAGGCAAAAATAGATAAATAAATAACCACAGAATTTAGATCTGAGCTCTAGGAATATGTATACATAAGGTACTTAACATGTTTGTGTACACACACCTAAACATAGCATATCAGAGTAAGTTTTACCACTGGGATGAAAGGAAATAGACTATAAGAATGTGAACTGTAATGTCACCTGGAAACATCATTACAGTAGCATCCTTAAAGATACTACAAGTTCCTGCATGAAAACCATAATGTTGCCATCCAGTATGAAATATTGATATCAGAGAACACACAACAAAGGAATTCACACAATTGAAGAAAGTTGGGAAAGGAAATGGACTAAGATCACTCACGTTCCATATATTCAAATACGGAGTCCTTACACGCCATAGTCAATTTTGCTTTTTCAGCATTTCTTGAGAATTGCTTAATTACATCCTGAAAGAAAAGCAATGCTTTGTTTATGGATATGGTGGATATTTTATGTGCAGCATAACATTTAAAATGTTTTCATCTAACCAAAAAAAAATCATTTCTAACTCTGAATCTGAAAGTTTTCTGTCTTAGCAACTTTTCCTTTGTATCTGAAGTATCTTAAAAGACACAGTTCTTAAAAGCCAATTAAATATTCTCCTGTTGGGTCATATATAGACTTCATGTGAATCTCAAAGAGTACTAGGTGAGCAATAATTTCATGAAGAAGAAAAGCCATGAGTTTCTAAGCAGCTGGAAAATGACAAGCAGGCACTGTGCTGATGGATCCAGGAGGAAGTTAATGTTTGCAGTAAAGAAGGAGATAAAGGGGATTTTCAGTTCTTGCATTTTAGTTTAGTTTAATTTTTTTCTTTTTTTTTAATGAGACAAAGTCTCACTAGGAAGTTCAAATTGGCCTTAAACTCTCTATGTACCCTAGGCTGGCCTTGAATTCTAGAACATGCTCCTGTCTCAGCTTCCCACGTGCTGGAATACAGGCTTGTGTCATCATGTCCAGAGTCTAGCATCTTAATCTTTGGTTTTTATCTTGACTTGATAGTAAGAAAATTGGGCAGAATATCAAGCAACCAGTACAGTGTTGTTAAAGCTAAAAACTGATTTGAAATATAGTATTGACCATTTAAACTCACGTTAGAATTTCCAAGATATTTTTTCTGTGGGACACACTGTATAATTTAGCCATTTCTTAGATACCAAAGTTACTTGCATATTATAATATTAAGAATTGTAATTCCCTATTCAAACAATTATAAAAACAAATTCTCATGCTTTAAAAATAATGTATGAGGTTAGTTTCTTCTTTTTTCAGAAAAATATTAGAAACCTATACAATGAAAATCAGTCATGGCAATAGAGTGAGAAATGTTAGAAGGAAATAGAGCCAGACTGGAATCTAATACAGTAGAGGAGACAGATCACATGAGACTATTTGGAAGCCAGTTGGGACGGAGTTGCAGGTCTCTAGTCCCAGCACTTGGGGAGGGTGACGCAGAAAATTATAATTAGAATCCTGCCTAGAGAACTTAAGAGAGTCTTTTTCTCATAATTTGAAAAATGATGTAACAACACTTTTTTAAAAAAAAGGCTGGAAATGTAGCTTAGTGATATACTGCACCTGGATTTGATTCCTCAGTACTCCAAATATATGTATGTATCTCACCATCTTTATGTAGAGATACCTCATGTAATACCTGACCCTTCATATTGCATAGTCAATTCAATTATTAAGATCCTCTACCATAAATTTGTTAAAATAAATCCAATCTATATTAATACATCATTATCTTCTAGTGTTAATATTTTATGTTAGGTTTTATTTTGGACATTGTACTCTGTAGATTTGGATTAGTGTGTAATGGTATTTTTGATTTTGTTATCATATTGCTTCATTTCCAAAAAATTCTTTGTGCTTTAAATATTCCTTTCTTTTTATGAGACCCTTACTGTTAACAACTTAATTTTGGGGTTCTCCATAGATTTTCCTTCTCTATAATATCATGTAATTAGAACTATATAGTATTACATTTCCCTCATTGGCCTCTTTCACTTAGAACTACACATTTAGCCCAAGACTTTTAATGACTTCATAGCTCATATCTTATTGCTGAATAATATTTAATTGTCTAGATGACTTGTTTTATCCACTTATCAAGTTTTTTTTTCATAACTTTTTGAAAATTGTAAACTAAAGCTACTGTAAGCATCTGTGAGCTACTGTAAGCAGGTTTTTATATGTCGATAAACTTTCAGTTCTTTTGAGTAATGCGGAGAAACATTGGTGATCACATGGTAATAGTGCGGTCTATCTGACTTGAGTATTTGGGTTGAGGAGTCTGGTGTGATTCTTATGGGCTTTCCTTTACAGGTGATTTGTTTCATTTCACAGCAAGTTTTTAGTATTCTGTTGTTGTGTTGAATTTCTGGAATTTTGACTATTGTATGCCCCATGAAGGGTTTTTTTTAATTATGATTAATTTGAATTCTATACAGCTGTTCTGTTTTGTGCTTAGAGTTCCCTCAAATCCTCATGCAGTTTTAGATCGTGCTTTTTTAGAGGCAGTGGCATCTAGATTTTGCAACTGATTCATAGTGCAGGGCTGGGAGCAAGGATTCTGGAATTAAAGCTGCGTGACTGACGTGTCAGTCACTGATTAAATTGGCACCACCCTGATCCCAGCAGTCTGGTTAAGATTAAGGGTCAGAAAGAGACTTGTTTCCCCTTTTTTTCTCCTGTTGCTTTTGCTGTCTTCCACGACCATGAACTGTTGCCCCTCTGCCATGTGCTATCCTGCCTGGGAGGCATTGATAATCCATAGACATCTCTACCAGCTGTGATCTAAAGACACATTTCCTCCTCTAATTTTTGGGAGTCAGATATTTTGTCTCAGCCACAAGAGAAAAGTAACTATGATACTGTGTTATTTATCTGTTTGTCAGATTCTTTTTACCCTACAAGGAAGTTTTCTGCCATGCTGTCTGTGAAGAGGGTTTTTATGTTGTGTTATTTCCTGCTTTTTTTATTTATTGCGGTCAGTCTCATGTTACTCTTCTTTGAATCATTTAGCAGCTGATAGATGGATTTCTCATGCTCCCTTGTCATGTTTAAGAAATCTTTCTTTTTATGATCACTACCCTCAGTCCTGTCTTTTACCTCTGAGATTCTGTCCTCACATTGGCTATTCTGCTACATGTAATTTTCAATGGAATGTTTAATCTCCTGGACATGTGTTTGAGTCCGTTTGATGGATTCCATTACTTTCTTTTCCTGAACAGTCATGGTATCTTTCATTTTCCTATGCTCCTTTTTTTTTTTTAACTGTAAATGCTCTAGAGTCACTAGGTGTGTCTTTCCTTATGGTCACCTTCTGTGTATTTTTCATAGAAATAATTTCTGGTTTGATTTTCTAAAGCTTCATTCTTTTCCTTTGTTACTTTTCCTTTGTTACTTCCTTTGGTACTACTTCAGTGACTTCAGGTGGGTGGCTTCTGAGTTATTACACCTCATTGCCCTCTGGGTTTGCCTTTGGTGAACTGGCCCCTTGGGGTTGCATCTTGCTTCAGTGTCTTCCCATTTTCTTTATTATTTTTAATTTTAGTTTAATTTCTAGGTCAATGTTTGTAAATTGCCCATGACAAGTAGATTGAGAACATTTACAAAATGACTCTTTCTCAGAAGTTTCTTCTATGTGTAAAAACCCTGGCTTTTGGGTTTTTACTCCATTGCAAGATCTTATCTCCTCAATTTATTGAAGATGAGAAGTTGTTGCCTGTTTGCCTCAGCCCCTAGTCTATTTGTTTGTTTGTTTGGTTTTGGCGCTGGCTCATAGTACTTTTTATGACCCTTAGCATTCTAAATCTTGGTATACCTAGAAGAACAACTGGTTAGAACACTTACATTACTTTACCTTAAGCAGTATAATCAGCAGTAACAATAACATAAGTCACAGCCTAAAAAAATGACAAAGTGAGATTAGTAATTTGTTATCTTTAACTGTATTAACTAGACTTGTGGTTATACACCAAAATGCAAAATGAAAGCAAAAATTATGCACAGTAAACAAGCCCTCATACGATAATTTTATCCTCAGTGGAGCACATTTAAAGGGGCTTAAGGGGAAAATAGAGAACTAGAAGAAGAGCAAGAGATTAGAAGCAAGGCTGGTGGACAACAGAAGATCATACAAATTTTAGCAAACTAGCGAAGAAGACAGAAAGGTAAGAGAGAATGGAAGAACTAAAAACAAGAACAGAGTGACAACTACAAAACTGGTAACTATGTTCGTGGTCATAAAAACAAGAGCAAACAAGGAAGATAAAAACAAAAAAAATAAGAAGAGAGAAAGAAAAAAGATAAAACAAAATAGTAAAAATATATATCCATTTCAAGGGGTATCTCCATTGCCCACTGGTAGATAATGTGGCAGACAGATCCCAGATCAATGGTGATTGATCTCAGCAAGACATTAGTAGCTTTGTCTCAGGGTAGTGGATGATCCAAACAGGCCTGTGTCTTTATTTCCAGTGAAGTTCAGGATGGTTTCTGACCATGAGTCTGGAACTACACACATTCAGCCTTCAGAAGTCCCTATGCCTCGTAACGACTTGGACTCAGCTGAGAGCTGCTAGATGGAATGAGCAGTTTCTCTGTTTGGAGCTCAGTTATCCTTACTCCAAGATGGCCTCCTCTGGTACATCTGAATCCAAGTAACTCACCAGCCACTACAGTCTTTTGCATGCATTTCGTCATTTCATTGGTCTGTATCTCCAGGGTGGGCTCTGACGTCACCAGTAGTCACTGTGTGTCTGCAAATTCAAGCAACCCCTCCTGTTCATTGAGTTCAGGCTTGGGCAAAAAGTGATGCCTGGTACGTCCTTCTTCTTCATTGAGTTTCCATCTTTACTCTCTTCTTAAACTTCAGTTTTCACTTTAGATCCTTTCTGGGTCTGGGAACTCACTTCTCTCCTACTGTTTCTCACTTTGCTATGTTTTAAGATCTTCACACCAAACCTCGGGGAGGATCTTTTCCTGCTACTCACTACTCCATCATCTCGTTGGAAGTCAAATCTTTTCTTATACCTATTTACATCTGTCTGTTTTCTCTAGCCCATTTTTTATTAAGCGTTGAATACTTATTTTTTAGTTTTGTGAGTAGTTTATATTTTTGTCAAATTATATGTTGTTAATATTTTCTCTGTGTTTTTTTTATTCTGTTGACAGTATATTATACAGAGCAGTCTTTTTAAAAATTAATTTATTATGGGTTTTTCAATTTAGTATTTCAGTTTATTATTTCATGGAACATGCCTTTACAGTGACAAACAAAAATTTACAATTGAAATTTACCTAAAATTTTTTTTTGTGTTCTAGATGTTGCTTAATATTTTACTTTACATTTGTTTGCTATATATTTTGAACCTCCTTTTATGACAGTATAAATATCATATTATATTTTGGTCTTAATTTTTTTCTTTTATTTTCTACATTTTCTTTTATTTTTGGCTTATAAATGATCAATTGTTCCAGAACTATTTAATCAAGAGGTTTTGCTCCATTGTGTTGCCATTGCTCATTTTGGTATCACTCGACACTGTGGGTCTGCTCAATATTCTGTTCCATTTATTTGTCCATTCTTCATCCAATCACACACTTCTTTTTTAAATTCCTTTAGCTTTATAATAATCCTTACAGTTAGAGAATATCAGTCATTCAGCTACATTCTGCTTCATTTTTGTGTCAGCTATTCCAGATTTTTCTCTTTGTGTATATACTTCAGAAGCAGCTGGTGCATATACAAAAAGTTAATAATTAGGATTTTGATTGGGACAGATATTAATCTACAGATGAGTGTGGGGAATAAGTGATGTTTCAGAATGCTGTGTTGTCTTATTAATTAACATTTAGATTATTTGTTTCATTTCATCAAAATTTTATAGTTCCCTCATTTATAATTTCAATATATTTTGATGAGCTTCTACTTACATATTTCATTTCAGGTACAGTGTAGGTAAATTGTATTTTATATTTAAATCCACAATGCACTGGTTTATTACTAGCATTTGGAAAAACAATTGATTTTTGCATATCAACTACATTACTTGAAACTTGCTGTGGTCAAACACTATTTTAACAAATGTTTGTTTATTCTAATATTCTACATAGAATACATGAAAATCATGAACAAAGGTAGTTTTAAATTGTATTGTTAGTGTACCTTTTATTTTCCATTCTTATTGAAGTAGTTCAGACCTTTGACGTAGTGTTGAAAGGACACATAGAGGAAATGCTTTCCTTATGTTTCTGATCTTAGTGAGGAAGTTCTAGTTTCACACCATTAGTTTTGGTAGTAGCTATATTTCTGTGTTTTACAGGTTGAAGAAGTTTCTCTATTCCTTGTTAACTGCTTTCAATGGAAAAATTGAAGATTTCAGTAAATGCTTCTTAGTTAGATATTGATATCACATGATAATTTGTTTTTGTTTTATTGATGTGATGATACAATAGTTGATTTTTTGAATACTGCCTTGAAAACATTTCTCACTTGGCATAAAGAATATCTCCTTTGGGATATATAGTTATAGAATTCATAAATTTAAAATTTAAGTATTTATATTATATATTCATGGATATAACTTGATAAATTTTTGAGTATTTTTGCATTGATATATAGCATGTATCAGTTTGTAGTTTTATTTTTTTATAAAGTCATTGTTTCTGTATTGCTAAAAAGCTTTCCAAAATAAATTGAGCTAGAATGTTTTCTTTTTGCTTCAACTATCTAGATGATATGGCAACAAATTGAATTAATTCTTCCATAAATGTTAGTCAGAACTCACTAATTTTATCAATCACTGCTCACTAATAGATTTAATATATATATATGTGTATTTATATTCATATATAAATTGAAATATATATGTATATATTGATAATATTAACTTGAGATAATTCAAAAATATAATTAAAATATGCAGATATTTTATCAATTTTCATTTAAGCAAAGACTTCATAACAACATTTATGGTCATTTAAAATTTTAAACTGGAGAAAATTTCACCTCTAGGAGAAGACAGAAAATAAGCTCTAATTCCTATAATGGAGTTTTGGGTTATTTGAAAAAGTATAAAAATTATGTATGGATATTACTGAATAAAACATGAATAAAGATGATTTAGAACACTGGCTTTTTGGACATGGATATGACTTCCAAACACATATATGGTAAAAACAAAAGCACTCCAACAAAAAACAAATAACGGAAGATAACTTGTGTTCCTTGTTATGGTTTGTGTCTGGGTGGCCATCCAACCTTCATGCAGTCATGGAGGCAACTGATTCTATGGTTTGTAATTGGCTCATTTTCTAGCACTGGGATTGGTAGGGTGAATGCAGCACCTGCTGAGGGGTGGATAACTCAGCACACAGTATAGGGGAGTTAAGGAGGGTGCTTTTTCCCCTTTGCCCTTTTGCTCTTTTTGCTTGTGGCCACCATAATGGCTGACTTTCACCCGTACCTCCCTGCCTTGCAACCAGCTGAGTATGGATTGAAACCTCCAAAAACTGTAAGCTAAATATACATTTCACTGCTTCATTTGGGGCATCAGGTGTTTTATCTCAACAATGAGAGAAAAGTAACCAAGGTATTCCTCTTATTAACAATACAATACAATAAAATTTGCTACAATTAGAAGACTTGACATGAGAGAAACAAATGAGGATAGGTCAGCAAAACAATAAATAATTTCAGGTTGCAGTTTTGTGTATTTGTCAAGTCACAGAGATTAGCTAACTAAAGAAAATAAAATAAAGTCTGTAAAGTCAAAAATTAGTAGCTCAGATGTTTCAATTCAGCCTTGACCTTGATTTTTAGACATCCATTGTCACTGATGGTGAAATTGTCAAGCTCATTTTAATGTTGTGATGTATAGGTTAGTTTCTAACTGTTGGCTGTCACTTCTACATTTTGTGGGGAGAGGAAACAAAATTTGTAGACTCAAATATTTTAAGACAGAATCTTTGGGACACTAATGAATACACACTGGAGATTTTTTACAAGAAAATATTTTTTGCAATGAGTCTTCAGATAATTTTCAAGTAAGCATTTAATATGTGATGCTGAAATTTGCTCCACTATTTATCTAGGTCTATTATCTCTACTAATCTAGCAGACATTGGAAAATCATGTGACACAGGTAACAACACCCAGTGACCAGTTTAGACTATTCACAGCTTATGAGAGTTATTTTGAACACTATCTGACATCTGCCAATTTGAAAGTATACTTCACTTCAAACATGCTGCTAAATTAATGGAAGAAGGGAGTGAAGCACAACTAATCATAACAGGCTGATGGAATCCATCATTATGAACTTGACAGTGGTCCATTTAGGGCAATCTTCCTAGTCTCAAACTAAAAGCAATGAGAAACTACATCTTCAAAGATAAGTGCTGTTTGTCAGTTGTATATAATCTTAGGAGTAATAAGCTGTATTTTTAACTGCAATAAAATAATTTGAATATGAATCTTTCCCAGGGAATATTTATTTTGAATTTTATTTTGACCAATTTGTAGTACTAACTTCCAAACTTTTATGTACATGAAATCTTTAACAAGTCAACTACATTTGGATAAATTTCAGATGTTCATCACCATGTTTTGTACTCAAAAATTGTGTTAACTTGAATATATTTTTCTCTTCCAGGTAAAAATGTAATTATTATGAGTGTATACAATTTTATGAGTCCTCCTTTTCTATTTCTTAGCTGAACGTGATAGATGGTCAATTGGAATTGGAGAAGCTATGCTTGGAGGACTCTGTAGAAGAGCTTCCTTTTCCCCCTTTCTTTCCCAGGCTTCCCCAGTGAAGTTTCTTCCTGTGAAGGCCTTCCCAAACACTTTCCACTGTGAGTGGACTTACTCATTTAATCTTATAATGCCCAGTCCAAGAATTTTAGGTCCCTGTGTTCAGGAACTTAACCCTATACAGCCCATTAAACAATAACAGTTGCCAGTGTAGCTGGAAACTGTCAGAAGAGGTCAGTGGTTTGGGTTTCTTTTTACAGATAGCTTATTACTATGGCAATGTTTCATACATTTTGTGGTTATACTTTTCTGGTGGATGTTCAGGACCAAGTTAAAGTAAGACTTATATTAAAATTCATCTCTTGCTATGTATTGAGGTCATTTAATTCTCCTGAGTATTTATCTTGTAACCATGTACAGTGCTTCTCCATTCTTCTGTAAGTGTACACCTCCTAGGTGAGCCAAGGCCATTGCTTGACCAAGTTGCTTTCTGTGAAAGCTTGGGAGGCTTTTCTCTCCTGGTGACTCTCATTAGGCACTCTATACATCTTTAATCTCCTGTGGTCTAACAATCTTCTTTGTCAGGAAGTCAAGCATTTCCTGAGCTATAGCATATTGCCGCAGAGGCTCTTTTTAAGTCTTGGGTCCTCGTTAACGTCAGAGGGCCAGGGTCAAAATATTGGCCATTCTCTTAGCCCACCTATCTTCCTGGTTTTTGGTCTCCAAACCTCAGTTGTTGAACATCCAGAAGAAAAGTTTAATGACATTAAATTGTAGTGGGAGCAGTGAACTTAATTATTATAACTTAACCTGAATATCAAGCACCTTGAAATATAAAGTATAGCCAGTTACTAATTACCAATCATGGATGTTCTAGTAGTTGAATCCTTGAATGTTAACAGTTATATAGTTTTACAGAGAAAAGATGAAGTCAAAATCCATGCATAATATTTTAACTTGAAAATGATGATGGCATTTTTATAACACATAAATTTCCATTTTGGCATGCAATAACCTTTTTAGTAAAGTATCTATATTTAATATATAAGAAGCTTTCATCTGAATTGTTGTCCTTTAATGGGATGTCATTAAAGTGTGTGACTGAATTGCTTAATGTCTAAACATATCTAAGTGTAGTGGCACACACATAGCATACATATCACCTATGTTTTTCTTAAAAATATTATTATTGGCTGGTGAACTTACATTGTCTCAACATTAACTTTTTATCACAAATATCTGGAACACAAGAGAAAGGTTAATGTCTTAATCTGAAAGAAAATATTTATCACCATAAACAATCTCATTTTGAAAGACTTCTATATCTGGAAGACAGGAATCCATTTACTACTCCATGAATGAACAATAATCAATTGTCATACACACCTAAAAATGTTTGTTCTTAGTTTTGTAAAAAAGCATCTTTATATCAGAAAACTTTTTGTTTAACCCAGGATTGAACTCATGACCTCATGTTTGCCAGGCAGGTGATTATGCACTGAGCTAAATTGCCAGCCCAAAACTTTATTATCTTATTTCTGGAAAAGTTAACCTTTTGACAGTGACAAAGGTAAATATATCACAATAATATATTCTGAGCAACATTTATTGCAGTGTCTCCATATGTTTATGGAGATCATTGGGGCCTTCTATTAATGAAAAAGAACTGAATAATTATTTCCAGGAAGCTGCTTGGTTATTCATTTATTGGAGTTCTATCCAATAGTTTGTCACCCTAAGGGATTTCTGTTTAATTATCTTAGCAAATTTTTGATGACTTATAAAATCCTGGGCATAACAATTAAGATATTATTTTTGAACAATGAGAAACTCTCAAAGCTTGATATATAAACAACAATATGCATTACATGTATAAAACAATTTTAACATCAATTTTACCAACTGGTGATTTTGATGGAAGCATATCAGAAATGCTTCATGGATCCAAAAGTGGAAAACAAAGAAGAATAATTTGAGCTCAAATAATACAGCTGGACAGACATACAAATAGTTGGATAGATAGATAAATAAACAAATACACAGGCAATTTGCTTATAAAGTCAAAGTGAACTCAAAATGTGCTTTGGCCAAATTGAATTATAATAACTCTTTTACAATTTTAGAAGTTTGTAGTTGTATATAGACCAGTCACAATATTTAGTAGGTCAGTTAGCAGAATTCTCTTATAAGTAGAATTTGGAAGGAATAAAAGCCTTTTATCTGTAATTAATGTTTTTTGCACTTTATTTTATAATCCTGGAAATGTTTGTATTCCTTTCTTTTATGTAGTTTTTAGCTTATCTCCATTCACTTTGTCATGTACTCAGACTTTTAAGTTTTTTATTCTAACAGTGTTATCTCTGTAAGACTTAATATAATTTGAGTTAATATTATCGCTTAGGTAGACTCCCTCTGGTTTTGGCTTTATTTGTATTTTGTCAGTGCTGCATCCCGACCCTTTACTCTTTGATTGCAATGACTAGACTGAAACAGTTCCTTACTTGTTGCAGATGTTGCAGCCTTTATGATGTCAGAGTAGCAATCCTTTGTTTGCAGAAAAAGGGTGGGCACTGGTGCACTCTAGGCTAATTGAGGCTCAGAAAATGCAAGCTGTGGCAGTCCAGCAGCTTGGGGACAATGTGCTTTAGCCAGGGTGTACAGTCGTGGATTGCAGTCTGTATTCCCCACTGTGCGTGACATGACAAAGCAGCATTCGAATGTCTCTCACCTCCCTAGTCCAAGCCAGGATCCAGTCTCTGGGGAGCTCTTTGGTTCCAGCCTCTCACTGCTGGCTTTCACTCATTAGACCTGTTTCCTCCCCAACCCAGGGTGTGCCATAAGTGAGGAAAGTGAGAGGAGAAAGCAGTAGTTTTCACTGTTAAATAACTCTTTAAAGGTCTATACAAGTCTATATAGATTTTGCTGGTTTGCTTTTTCCCATCTTTAATCTACCTCCCCATTGTCTTCCAAGTATCTAAATTTACAGTTCCTTCTTCTGGAAGCTAAGAGGAGTCTCTTGAACAAACTCAAGAAATCTAAAAAGCTGTTCAGTGTTGGTAGGTAGCCCACTAAACTTTAGCAAAGCTTTATGTATACAAATAATTACCTTTAGATCCTGAATTTCCCATTGTTTTATATCCAGTGATTACTCAGTGTACTCCTTACCTTAGTCCTGTTGCATACACCTGTGGAGTGTCTCCTTGTCTCAACTTACTGAGTTCCCCTAAGGTAAAGTTTCACACTGTCTCCACCTGCCGTGATTCACACAGCCAATAGGGTCATGAGAAGGAGTGACCAGAGATTAAGAAAAATCAAGACACATAGAAAAAAGCCGGGACTGGGTTAGGCCTGACCTTTCTGATGGAGAGGCAATGACAACCAAGCATGGGCAGTGTCTTTATTTATATACAGTGAAAAGGGAGGAAGCATTCAATGGGGTCAAAGGTATAAGCTGTCAGTGTTTTGCTGAGAACACTGAAAGTGAAACATTCTCAAAGCTGTCTTTGCTGTAGTTAACCTGGGGGAACGCAAGGTCAGACATTTGTGAGACTGGCTTTGCTCTAGTCCAAACAACTTGTTTACATGACTCACCCCTGGCACTTCATGTTCTTGGGACTGGCCTTGCTATAGCCTCCAGTAGGTGGTTGATCAGCCATTCAAACACTTCTCACAATGCAGCAGCTATGGAAAAACACATTAAAAAAAGAAAACAATAAATTTGTAGAACGTCTCTAATGTTAATCTGGTCTCCCATTAAGTATAAATTTGGTTCAATGAAGTTCTTTTTTATGGTTGTTAAACTATAGAGAATTATCAAATACTTTTAGTCATTTTTAATCAAATAGTGCCACAGTAAACTTTAACAGTGTCTGTCCGGAACTAAAACTGCAAGGTTTTGTGGGAAATGTCTTCCTTTATTTGAACCTCACTTCTCTTAATATTTTTAATGTGCGGATAACGTAAAACATTGAAGAAACAGATGTTTTGATATTAACCTCTTACTTCTGCTCCTTAGGTACGCAGACACTGGAGTGCTACTAGAAGTATTATAGGGGGGGCAGGTTGAGAAACAAATTGCTTCACTGAATAAATGAACCTAAACTAGCAATAAAATAAAAAAGTAAAAATAAACATTCGATCAACAAAAACAACTTTGCAAAGAATTAAAAATAAATCAAATTTATATTTTTCTGGTATCATAATTCCCTTTTTATATTTTATCCTATTTGGCAACATGTAGAAGTTTCTCATAGGGTTAAAAATGGCTTCTTTGGTTTGAGTCTGAGAGTTCTCCAAATTAAATATGAATATTCATTCATTGTCCCAATCTACAATCCATAAGAGAAATTCATTTGGGACAGTTAATCATTTTATTGTAGAATAAGAAATAATAGTTTTTTAAAAGTCTAAGGCTAAATATATTTTTCAGTTAGATTCCACAGTACACGGTCAACCATAAACTTGGGTGTGCAATCATTTTAAATTGATTCAATTTGGAGGTATGCATCTAGCAAGATTATGTTCCAAGGCAAATTCTCTTAAAGAAGTTGTTGTGGGTAAAACAGGAAATTAAATACATGTGCAGAAATGTATTTTTATTTATAAAACAGCAAACTAGAATGAGATAAATGATCAAACAGCAAGAAATTATTTTTTAAAAATTATGTTACCAATACATGACATAAAAAGAATTACTAAAAATATCAGAAATACTATAGAGGAACAGAATTTTTGCAGTTGTAATGGTATAATATCACAGTTAGACAACATGAAGATGAAGATAATATTTTCTTCAGCTTAATCAAATTTAAACTGCCCACTTCTAGTTTTCAGGCCTCTGAAATTATTTTCTTACAAATTTTATTATAAATGACATCTAATTGTAAATTATTTTTCTCTAAAAATTGGAAAGGTAAATATTTTTCAAAGCATTTTTTCAGTTTTTAACAAACATTGTTTTTCCAAAGGATGTGAAATGTAATCTTCAAACAAGATACTGGTCCTGCCCACTAATCAATCTCTCCTAGAGGAAAGACTATCCTAAACCCTAATCCAACTTGCAAAACTATTTCTTTTCTGGAAGGTATGAAAGGGAAAAGTTACTTTGCCTTGCTTTTTTGGTGACCTGAAGTCAAGTATCCACCAAAAATGTCTTTACAGTCCTTCACACAAATACTGAAAATTTCCGGCAGTTTGTTTCAGTGTACTTAAAATCAGGCTCATTTCTAACTCTTTCCTTCTGATGGTAACAACTTGGAAAGAGATTTTTCTTGTAAAAAGAACTCTTATAAATTTCTGTCATTTTAATTTACTATCTATCCAGGATCTTAAATTTACATACTCACAAATTGAAGTATTATGAATATTAGCTTTGAAAATTTAATTTAAAAGAATTTTAAAAGTACATCATTAAATTGTGCATTTGTAAATAAGTGTGGGAGGTGAAAAGTCAATTGTAGAAAAATGCTCATACTGTTAAGTTTAATTTTGAATATTAAAATATATTTACTTATAGGAACTATTTGTTAACAATGTCTCTAATCATAACAGAACAGAATTAGTTTATGTTCTAGAATTGTGTATATTTGAGAAACAAACATTTAACCAACAAATTTAGTAAAATATTGAAAGTAATCATGAATAGTTTTCAGTTACTTGATTTGTGTATTATTGAAGTATATTTAAAGAAATTAAATTATAAATGAAAGCAAAATTCAGCATCTATGGTAATGTTTGTAGTAAAATATTTATACATTAAATGTGAAATATAGTAGAATTGACAATGTCATTCAGGTACCAAAATCTGATCTTTGTTTACAAACTACTGCATCAATAGCAAATTTAAAATAGTATATGATCTTAGTGCAATTGTCTGTAAACCACATCTCTACAAAATGGATAACCACAGAGGCAATTTCCATATATTTAACCTATTTATAGTAACAGTCTTAGGTAAAATTTATGGGCTGGATTTCTCACAATTCTTCAAGGCTGAGAATTGTATAAATCATAAATTCACAACTCAAATACTGAGAGAGGTATTAAAATATAGCAGACAGAAATTATGCACACATTCAACTATTGAATTACACTAGAGTTTCGATTTAATGATACTAAAATTGAGTTTATTGTTCAGGATTGTGCTGTTAAAATCCATTTTGCCAAGAGGAGAAGATAATTTTTTTTCTGTCTCTTGACTTCTTTTCCATTCAATGCCAGATGTAAAATAAAACATATAGGTTATAAGTCACAAGTACATGATTTGTAATCAACACGAAACATGAATTTTAGAAGACTCATATTAGAGAAAATAACTTGACCTATGGTGAATATGATAGGTATAAAAGAAAAAAAATGAAACTCTACCACTGGAGTATTTTTTTTGAAATATTAAAATGCAATATCTAGAATTGAAAAAGTACAATGCCTAAGATTGATACCATAATACATGTAATCAAACACAGTTTATATTACCAGATTAAGTTCAAGGGGATTCCCAACCACAAGATAGGAACTTGGCTCACTCTTTGGATAGGTTGTAGTTTTACAGACTTCCAAAACTGAAAAATAATTTTCATCCATGACACATATAAAGAGATTTATTAGGCAGAAATTTAAAAGCACACATTCACAGAAAATAGAATTCGGACCCTACAACAGATGCATTATGGTCTGGAGCTGTGCATATTTCTGTGGTTTTGGGAGTGACTTCAAGATGGGAGATTTACCATGTATATTCCTGCTATGTCTGGTAGGCTGTGCTAGAGTGCAAACCATTTATCCATTTCTGAACTGTGATCTGTCAACAGGTTAATAGTGTGCTTTCCTGAGGATGGCGCACTAGGAAAGGAAGCACAATTCAAAGGTGAAAAGCATAGGACATAAGCCCAATTTATAGGCTTGTTGTTTCTTTAGGACCCTGAGGAATTCTTTGGGCATGTTTTCTGAAAGGGAAATAGTACTGAATATCTCTTGTGGACTGAGATGGATTTTTTTTTGAAAGTGTCATTTTAAAATCATGAATCCTTGTTTTCTTTCTACCTAACTTTACTGTTTTCTATACTGCCTCAGTTAGACACAAAAAAATTCAATTAGTACAAGAAAACATGACACAGTTTAATAGGAAATATGTAAAATAAAATGGAGAGAAGAGGGGAAAGGTGAAGGGAGAGAGAAGGAGAGAAGACAGAAATGAAAAATAAAGGATAAATTTTGAGAGATACATGATTCATGCTTATAGAAGAAAAATTCCATAAAACTATTAACTAAATATATTAAAGTGCAATTGACTCTAACTTTTTGTTCAATCTCACTCATTCTTTTGTAGTCCAAATATTTATTTTTATTCTATTTTTTTCTGCATGCAGTTTTTGGTCCTGGAAAGATCTGCTCCAATACTAATGTTTAATGACTGGGAAGCATCCATATTCTCCCATTCCACCTCATTCCCCTAGTGAATCTCTCTCTTCTCAGCTTTCATCTATACATTATATGAATAATGGATTATCTCTTCTAGCTTAATCTTATAAAGCACTTTTGATATCTTTTTGGACTTTCCCTGCATTTTTTTTCTTGTTAAGGAAAAAGAAATTGTAGTTTTGTAAATGGTAAGTATGGCACTATAAGGTAATCGATGCACGCTCACTGTGTTTCTAGACCAACATCTTACACTTTTTAGAATGCATGATCCTGTATACCCTTTTGGAATCCCATAGTGATTGTTTCTAAGTTCTTCATGTCCTAAACAACAAACTAGACAAAACACCTGAAAAAGATAGTGACAATTTACATTTATCAAGGGAGGAAATCAAGCTCTGCAGAGGGAAAGTGGACCACTGAGAAAGTCCACAATGGCCACCAGGTTAATGGAAGGTTTCTTTTAAATCTCCTGTTCCAATTAAAAGCCTGTTTGGTTTCATGCTGGGTATAAATGAAAAATTGAAGACAGCACTTTCTGATTGATTCCAAGGGCAGGATTTCAAAATTGTTTTCTGCACCTGTGTACTCAGTCTCCGTGAATGACAGACCACACTCACTTGCTTAACCAATCTGCTTCACCTTAATCTCCTACCTCAATCCTTGTGTCCTCGGGGCACTCATATTTGAACCCCATTTTATTGCTTATAACTAAGATCACGGGGTATAATTTTACAAACGTAACTTACATATAATTTTACAAATGTAACTTCAATAAATACAGCATCATACACATCTTTCACTGAATTGTTGCTGTCTTACTGTGATTATTAGGGACTAAAATATTTTTATTTGTAACACTAGGATACTGAATATACTGAGGAGTCTCATTACATGTACAGTTACTAGACTGTGATATAATGAGAACAAACACTGATGTTTTAACCATGGAATATTGCCTTGATTGATTCA
>PVJX010010008.1:0-58709 GCA_004027295.1 Dolichotis patagonum
CCTCACTAACAATTGAATAATTGTTTATTATTTATCATAAAAGGTTTTATATTCCTACTCAGTTATTTAGGCTTTTATTTGATTATTTTATTTACATAAAAATAAAATCTAATGTCCTAAATTGAAGTTTGAAACAGTTAAATTCAAATTATCTTAGTCATTGTCAATAATAACTACTTGTTCCAGAAGACATTTATATACCTCCTGCTACTGAGGTTTGAACACCAGTGCCTTATACATGCCAGGTAAGTACTCTTTAAGTTTCCCTGGCTGTCCTTGAACTTGTTATCCTGTTCCCTCAGCCTTCTGAGTAGCTGGGATTACAGGTTTTCAACACCAGAGTTTATTGTAGAACTCTTTTTCTCTTGAGGTTGAATATAAATTCTTTTGTTTGTTTTGATTTTTTTGAACATGATCTTACTATTTTTGAGACTTGCCTTGAACTAGTGATCCTCCTGTGTCAGCTTCCTGAATGCTGGGATTTCAAATGATGTATGCCACCATGTTTAGTTTCTGATATCAGTTCTTCAAGTTTTGTTTTTAAATTTTATTTTTTAGTACATGGGTATAGTACATAGGTTTACATTCCTTATGTAAAGTTGGTACATGTGCATTATACATCTCTGTTCCTTTTTTCCATCCCCTTTCCCTTTTGTCCCTCCCCTATCCACCCATGTTGATCCTTTTTTTTTTTGCACATTTGTAGTACATAATGTTTAAATTCCTTTTATGAAATTGGTACATACACATAACACATCACAATTTGTTTTTTTATTCTGTCTCCTACCTTTCCTTTCCCTCTTTCTCCATCTTTTGATTCCCTTCCTGACTGATAAAGATCTGTCTCGATACTTCCTAGTATATATATTATATTTTGATCTCTATTTTTACTTTGGGTTTCTCATAGAGGAGAAACCATGTGAAATTTAAATGTGTGTGTCTGATTTATTTCACTTAACATTATTTTGAAGTGCTTCCATTTTCTTGTCTTTTTTTGTTCTCCATATAGTTTATTTTTTATTTGAAAAAGCAAAACAGAAAAAAAAGAGTAAAGATACAGAATTTTTTTAAAAAGTAGGAAATTAACACTAGTTAATATATTGCATATTGTTGTCTTAGAAATAGTTGTTCACATTACAGAGTGACCAAGCAATCAAAAAATGAAAGCACAAACTGTTCATTTTGATGAATTAACAGATTAGTAGTATATTTATCATATATATATATATATATATGTGCACACACACACATATATGTATACCGATGTATATATAATATTTTCACTTCTTTTTCTCCTTTCCTCTGTCCCAGTTGTTCTTTCCTTTTGAGCACTCCCTTTCGTTATCATTATCACATTATCTGTTGTACCTTTTAGATCTTATTACCCTTTCAGATTTTTTTTTCACACTAGGGAGACAATATGATATTTACACATGTGAGTCTGATTTATTTCACTTATGAGTATGGTCTCAAATTGCTTCCATTTACATATATAAGCTTCAAGTTTATCCTTCTTTATAGCTGAGTAATACTCTATTGTATAAAAATGCCACATCTTCTTTATCCATTTCTTGGTTGATGGGCATTTGGGTAGTTTCAGAGATTTAGGTATTACAAATTGTACTTCTATAAACATGGGTGCATATATATCACTGTGGCATGATGATTTCAGTTCTTCAGGGAAAATGCCCAAATAGCTGAATTGAATGGGACCTTCAATCCTAGTGTTTTGAGGAATCTCCACACTGATTTCCACCGTGGCTGTACCAGTCTACACTCCCACCAACAGTGGAGAAGTGTTTCTTTTCCTCCACATCCTGCCAAAATTTTTTATTGGTTGATTTCTTGATGGTAGCCATTCTTTTTGGAGTGATATGGAATCTCAGTGTTCTTTTAATCTGCATTTCTCAAATTACCAGTGATGTTGAACATTTTTTTATGTATTTTTTTGCTATTTGTATTTCTTCATCTGAAAAGTGCGTGTTCATCTTCGATGCCTGTTTGGATTGGGTCTTTGATTTGAGGCCCTGATGTTTTTCAGTTCTTTATATGTTCTATATATACATCCTTTGTTTGAAAGACAGCTGGCTAAAACACGTTCTGTAGGTTTTCTTTTCACTATGTTGGTGGTTTCTTTTGAAGTGCAAAAACTTTTTCAGAAGATGAGATCCTAGTTGTTGATTTAGAGCTGGGTTAGTTGGAAGCAGGAGAGTGTATGAATTTTCTCTGTACCTGGTGCTCTGCGAATTAAAAAGTTTTCTATTCTGTTTGAGGAGAGCAGGTACTATTTCTGGTCCTGCATAATTTTTGAACATTATTCCTAATTCTTTCATTTATTTTATTTTGTTTTTTTGAAATCCATTTTATTCAAGGATAAAAAGAAAGAAAAAGAAAAGAGGAGGAAGAGGAAGAAGAGGAAGAAGAGGAAGAGGACAAGGAAGAGGAGAAGGAGGAGGAGGAGGAGGAGGAGGAGAAGAAGAAGAAGAAGGAAAACTGCAACAAATTCCAAAGCATGTCAATCGGGGGCAACAGTGCGCATTGTTATTTTGCACATTGCACATTGTTATCTCCAAATCTTTCATCTAGAGCACAAGACATTTGTTTTCAATTGTAGGAACAATATCAGTATAAATTTTTCTCTTCAGTGAACTCAGAGAAATCAGTAGTATAACTATCTTAACTTTTTATACACATATAATATACATGTTTTTTCTTTCAGCTTGTCTCACCAATGAAACAGTGCAATGTTTACACATGTGTGTCTTACTTATTTCACTAATGAGTATGTTCTCAAGGTAGATCCATTAACTTATAAAAGTGTCCCGTTTATCATTCATTATGGCTGAGTAGTACTACATTGTATAAAGATATCACATCTTTTTTATCCGTTCTTCAGTCTATGGGCATTTATGTTGTTTCCAAGATCTGGCTATTATAAACTGTGCTGCTATAAAGATGGGTGCACATATATTATTGTGCTATGATGATTTTAATTCTTTTGGGAAGATACTCAGAAGGGGAATAGCTGGGTTGAATGGGACTTCCAGTCCTACTTTTTTGAGGAATCTCCACACTGATTTCCACAGTGGTTATACCAATCTGCATTCTCACTAACATTGGAGATGGGTTCCTTTCTCCCCACAGCCCCTCCTGTATGGTTATTGGTTGATTTCTTGATATTAGCCATTCTTTCAGGGGCAAGGTGGAATCTCAATGTTGTTTTAATTTGCAGCTCTTGAATGACCAGTGATGTTGAACATTTTTTCATGTATTTATTTGCTGTTTGTATTTCTCTGTCTGAGAAGTGTATATTCCTCTCAGATGCCCATTTTAGATTGGGTCTTTAAATCAGGGAGGACTGATTTTTTGAGTTCTTTATGTGTTCTTGAGAATAACCCTTTGTCTGAGGATCAACTGGCAAACATTTTCTCCCATGTTGTGGGTTGTCTCTTCATTCAGTTGGTGGTTTCTCTTGCTGTGAAAATGCTTTTTAATAGGTTGAGATCCCAGTTGTTGATTCTTTGTGATAGTTCCTGTGCCATTCGGTTTTTGTTCATAAACTCTTTGCCTACACCGATATCTTCAAGAGTTTTACCTTCTTTATCTTCTAGCAGATTTAATTTTTCTGTTTTAATATTAAGATCTTTGATCCATTCTTATTTTAGCTTAGTACATGTTGAAAGATATGAGTCCAATTTTAATCTTCAGCATGTGTAGAATATTTTTCCAGCACCATTTATTAAAGAGGCTGTCTTTCTTCCAGTGAATGTGTTTGGCATGTTTGTGAAAGATAAGGTGGCTTAGTATATTTTTGTCTGTTTAGTATGATGTTGGTTGTTAGTTTGTCATAGATGGTATATTAGTTAGGGTTTTACTAGACAAAACAGATATAACACAAGATACACAAATATATAAGAAATGATAAGGTTGGCTTAGGATGATGGTCAGTCACAGAGTTGCATGAGGAAGCGTGCAGAGGGTGTCTGAACACTGGAGGCTGAAGCATTCAATCCAAGATCTGGAGTTCACCCCAGTGTCTAGCAAAAGTCCGCATCAGCAGGCTGATGGGTCTGCAACAGAAGGCCAAAAGGTCTATGATAGAAGGCTGAAGAGTCTCTGCCAGAAAGCTGAAGAGTCTACACTGGAAGCCAAGGAGACAACATCCAAACCAAAGGGAAGACTGGCGCTTCCCTAAAGAATGGGATGCATTTGTCTTTTCTCCTTCCCTTTTATACCTTCAGGTGATGAGCCACCCTAGGGTGGGTATTCTACACCTTAGGGTGCAGAGTTGCTAGACCCATTTAGTTAAGGTTCTAAATGTCTCAAGTTGACACAATCAATCAGCCACTACAGATGGCTTTTATTAGATTGAGATAAGGACCTTCTATTCCAATTTGCTATAGAGTTTTTATCATGAATGGGTGCTGGACTTTGTCAAAATCAAAAGCTTTTTCTGCATCTGTTGAGATGGTTATCTGATGTTTGTCCTTGGCTCTGTTAATATGGTGTATTGCATTTATGGATTTACATATGTTGAACAATCCCTGCATCCCTGGGATGAATCCCATTTTGTAATGGTGTATAATGTTTGATGATTTGCTGCATTCTGTTTGCCAGTATCTTATTGAGGATTTTTGTATCAATGTTCATCAGTGAGATTGGCCTGTACTCTTTCTTATTTGGGTCCTTCTCTGGTTTGGGAATCATAGTAATGCTTGCTTCCAGGAATGGATTTGGGAGTATTGCTTCTCTTTTAGTTTTATTAAAGAGTTTGAGAAGTAGTGGTATTAGGTCTTCACTAAATTTCTTGTAGAATTCAGCAGTGAATCTATCAGGGCCTGGGCTTTTTTTTTGCTGATAGCTTTTTAATTACACCTTCAATTTCATTTATTGATATTGGGTTATTTACGATTTTTATATCATTTTGATTCAGTTTGGGTAATTAATATATATCTAGGAATCTATGAGTTTCTTCTGTATCTTTCATCTTGTTAGAATACAAGTTTTCAAAGTAGGTATAGATCATTTTCTAGACTTCTGCAGGGTCTATAGTGATTTCACCCTTTTCATTCCTAATTGCATGGATTTGAGTCTTTTCTGGCCTTTTTTTTGATAAGATTGGCTAAGGGTTTGTCAATTTTATTTAATCTTTCAAAGAACCAACTCTTTGATTCATTAGTATTTTTTTTGATTCATTTGTGTTTTTTTTTAGTCTCAGCTGTGTTAATTACTGCTCTCATATTTATAATTTCCTCCCTTGTATGAGCTCTTGGCTTAGCCTGCTCTTCTTTTTCTAGAAGTTGGAGATTCAACATTAAGTTGTTTATATTCACTTGCTCTGTTTTCCTGACATGAATATTTCCTGCTGTAAATTTCCCCCTTAAGACTGATTTCATTGTGTCCTATAGGTCCTGGTATGTTGTACTGTCATTATTATTCAACTGTAAAAGCTGTCTAATTTCTTCTTTAATTTCATCTGTGACTCATTGTTTGTTCAGTAGGGTGCTATTTAATTCCATGTTTATGAAGTTTTTGTGGTTACCTTTGACACTGATTTCCAACTTCATTGCACTGTGGTCTCATAGTATGCATGGGATAATTTCAATTCTTTTCATTTACTTAAGCATGTTTATGAGCCATTATATAATCTATTCTGGAAAAGGATCCATGTGCAGCTGAGAAGAATGTATCTTCTGGTGTTGTGGGGTGGAACACTCTATAGACATCTACTAGATCCCTTTGTTCAAAAGTTTGATGCAATTCTAATATTTCATTATTGATTTTTTGTCCAGTTGATGTGTCTTTTTGTGATAGTGGGGTTTTGAGGTCTCCCAATACTATGCTATTAGGGCTTATTTGATTTTTCATGTCTTTTAGTAATTGTTTTCTATAGTTCCATGCACTGTTATTTGTTGCATATATATTTATGATTATTATCTCCTCTTCTTGGATTGTTCCCTTTATGAGGGAACAATCTCTCTTAATTAGTCTTGTCTTGAGATTCATTTTGTTTGCAAATAGAATAGTTACCCCTGCTTTTTTCTGGATTCCTCTTGCATAGAGAATTGTTTTTCACTGTTGAGCTTTCAGTCTGAATTTCTTTTTGAATTAAATGTGTTTCTTATATACAGCATTTTGTTGGATCTTGCTTGTTGATCCATTCTACCAGTCTGTGTCTCTTGACTGGTGAATTGAGACCATTAACATTGATGGTTCTAACTGGAATGTATTGACTTTTTCATGTTATTTGCCTGTTGTTGGCTCCCCGCCTTCTTTTCCCTTTCCTCTAATTTTTTACTTTCCCTGGTGGATTCCTTCTGTGGGATTCATAGACCTGTAGTCCTTATTATGTCTTTCTAGAATGTCCTTTAAAATATTTTGGATTGCTGGTTTGGTGTCATAAAATTCCTCAGATTTTCTTTGTCATGGAGGTATCTTATTTCTCCATGAATTTTGAAAGATAGTTTTGTGAGATATATCAATCTGGGTTGAAAGTTGTTTTCCTTTAGAACATGGAATACTTCACTCCAAGCTCTCCTTGACTTGCGAGTTTGTGCTGAGAAGTCAGCTGTGATTCTGGTGGGCATTCCTTTATAGGTGATTTGTTTGTTTTGTCTAACAGCTTTTAAGATTCTATTCTTGTGTTGAATTTCTGGAATCTTGACTGTAATATGCCTGGATATAGATTTTCTTTTGATCATTGCTAATTGGAGTTCTGTATGCCTTACTTATTTGTGTATTAAATTCTTTTTCTCTGCTAGAAAAGTTTTCTGCCATGATATCTGTGAACATTTTTTGATGTCATTTTGTGATATCTCCTGATAGTTCATTGACTCCAATTAATCTGAAGTTATTCTTCTTTGTCTCATCTAGCAGCTGCTCAATTGATTTCTCATGGTTCCTAGCTATTTTTGAGAAACCTTTCTTTTCCTGGTTGCTAACTGCAAGCTTGTCTACAATACCTGAGATCCTATCCTCATATTGGCCTAATCTGCTTCAAATACTTTCAATAGAGTTTTCTTTCTCCTGGATATCTGCTTGAATCTGCTTCATGGATTCTATTCTTTCCTATGTTGCACTTCCATAATTTTCTTCAGCTCATCTACTTTTTTGCCTGTGTCTGATCTCACATTGCAAAGCATGGTGTGTGTTTTGGTAATCTCTGTAGTTATTTGAGAGATTATTTCTAATTTCATTATTTTCCAGAGCCTCATTCAATTGTTTTGTTGTTTCCACTATGGAGAGAACTGGTAGGATGCTTTCAGATTGTCCCATCTCATTACCCCTTAAATTGGTATCTCTGTTGGAAGAATAACTCAGTTCTCTACTTGAACCAATCAAAATGACCCAGGCTTTAGGTCAGTTGTAGGGATTATGTAGGGGTCAGAATTAAGTTCTTCACAATCTGTGTATTCATAGCTTCAGCATCATTGATGTCCTATAGTTTTCACTGTTAATAATGGGCTGATAATCTCATCTATTACATAGAAAATTTGAAGGGTTGGAACAGTGATAAGAATAAAAATGATGGCTGGTAGAATGGTTCAGATCGTTTTGATTTCTTTAGCATGTATAGTGCTTCTGTGGGTGAGTTTCATGGTAAGTAGGAGGGAAATAAGATATAGTACTAAGGTGCTGATTAAAAATACAATTATTAGTGTGTGGTCATGAAAATGTAAGAGTTGTACAATAGGCAAGGCAGTATCTTGAAAACCTAACTCATAAGGTTAGGGCATAAAGATATATAGAATTCTAATAAATAATCTAACTTTGACAAAGTTACATAAAATTTTTATTAATATCTTTTTTGTTAAGAAATTCATAGGGGTTATGGTGCTGGCTTGACACCAGTTTTACTAGTCTTGGTGATAAACCTTAGGTATTTCTGTGTAACCTAAGGGAGGAGAAGAAACCAGATATTCCCTAAAAGCTCATTCTTACAGTGCAGTGACTTTCAGCTTTACTTATTTGTATTTATATTTTTTTAAAAAATGCATACATGATGACATGTATGTATGTATATATTTCTAAGTACAATAACTTCAATAAATAAATATTGTTTGCCAAATAATTGTGCTGAAACCTTTTTTCATATAACAATTCAATTTAGTTGGATAAATATCAACTTACAAATATTTGTACATTCATCTTATTGCTTATCTTAAGATGAATAAATCTTGCCAAGATATGAAACTATAATTGCAAAATGAGTGAATCCTTAGTGTAATAACATATACATTTTCTTATTTAATTCTTATAAAATCCTATGAGATAGGATTCTGAAACTCAAAATCACACTCAAGAAGAGAGTTAGGATTTGGCTATAAATCTGTTTTACTGCTGTGTTCTTTTAACAGTATTAAGGTTTAGGAATTAAGTGCTGTTGTAAATCTGTTTTTGTTTTAATATGTCTAGCTATCTTTACTCTATTTAGTTTTAAATCTATGGTCCCTTGTTACCATATTAACAATACTTACAATTGCAATATAATGTAATCGCTAACCAAAATTTAACTGTGAGCTAATTTTAGGATCTATTAGAATTAGGGACACCTCCCTTCATTTGATTACTTTATATTTTGTTATTTCTAATAATGGTGAATAACCAAGTGATAAATAGCCAATTCTTTATTTCTAATAAAATTCAGTGCTTCTAAATATTTAGGTACTATTTGTTCTGTTTTCAGCTTTCTGAATCCTGATGACTTTCTTTCAAAGTCCAAGCCTCCCTGAACCAACATCTGAAAGATTCTGGACAAAGGACTTGGTTTATCTTGTTTCATAATTGGATTTGAACATAGAGGTTTTTGCCTACAAGTCAAACCAGGTCACTATGAAGATATTCATAATTATTTTAGGGAAAGGGCACTTGATATTCATCCTAGGACAGAGGATAGTGATCAAATTTTACAATATGCTTATGGTTTGTTTAATCCACCAATGTCAAGGTCCCAAAGAACCTGGCCTAAGCTAGGTTCTATTGGATGTTAATCAAAAGATGAGTTTATTCTTTAAAAGGACACAGAAGTATTTGTGCAGCAAAGAGGATACCTAAAGAAACTATAATTTAGGAAAAAATTATATTTTAAAGTTGTGATGTCATGATGTGTTGGGAGCTATTAAAACTGGAAACTGAACACATACACAGGGCTGCTGCTTGGCCTGGACAAGAAAAGAACTGGCTCCAGTTCCAGTTAACTAAATAAAGATTATAGCTGCAGGCATTTTACCCCTGTAGTGAAATGTAATGTGGAGATCTTTTCCTAAGATACTTCTCCTTGTTAACATATTTTGTTACTTGCAAAGTCCTTGAACAGCTCCCAGAGTCTGTTCAGTTTCCTATGTTGTTTGAACAAAATAACAAATATAGGATGCCCAGAGGCATTCCCTCTCTTAGCCACCAGAGTCCTTGAACTCTCTAGAGGGTTTTGATCTTCCTGGAATCCTAAAATCATACCACTTAATCTCATTAATTTAAGCCTTTGCCGTGTACTCATTTGGGAGATTGGGGATCTAGGCCAAGTCCCCAATAAGGATGCTTTATTTGAAAAAAAATATTTTTGTCTTATCACAAGAAACTCAGTAGTGGAAATTCAGTTTTCTTTTTCAAAACTGGAGAATATTTGGTTGCAGAATTCATGTTTTGCAGAATTCACAAGGAAGACCTCTTATAGAATCTCTTCATCTTTATTGCTCTTGAAGTATAGATCTCTAAATGCCAACTTTAGAGCTGCTACTTTCATCATCTCTTCAGTGTCTCTGTTACTAACTTGGAATTCTGTAGCCATACTTGCCTACTGGCTAAAGTGGCATGAGTGTAACTAGTGGCAGCTCAAGTGGCAAACCTCAAGCTTTATCATGGCTGGAAGTAGACTAATCGTTTATTTTCTACATAAGAGGTTAGCTTTATCTATAAAAATGCAGCTTCATGAAAATTTCTTCAACTTCAAGAAATATGATTTTAGTATTCTAAGTATGGTTGACCATCATATTTGATAGTTGCTGTATTTCCATGGAAGACAGCTTGCATTGGAAACATACTTTATTACATGTTTTTAATCCTTCTTAAAAGAACTAATTTCTTACACAACAGTCTTTGTAACTGGCTCTTATTTTGATAAAAATATGAATTGGAGAATCTCTACAGACATTTTTTTCACAGTTTCTGTGCTATTTCTACTTTTTACATTGTCTTGAAATTTCAAACATTCATGGCCTGTCGATTCAAATGCCTCTGTACAACACATTGCGCCATTACTGGAAATTCAGGTGCACTAGCAGAGATACAAAGTATTCCGAGTTTCAATATGTCTTTTAATTTCTCTGGTACAGGCCTTAGTTTCATCACCAATAATGCTGTGTATAGTGTTGGATGTCTTAATGAGCTGTTAGGTCAGTGGGGGCAAACCTATGACATGCATGTTACTGTGTTTTTCTTTTAAGACAAAAGTTGTTAATGTATGAGTTGTGTTTTCTAAACTAAAACCTCAATATTGAAGTTTAATTGGAGTGTTGGCATTTTGTGATAAATAAGTGGGTAGTGAGTTAAACACATTCTCTAAAATCACCATCCCAGCATCACTATTTTGGGTCCTTCTTTCTCTGATGTTTTATGATCATGTTTGTAGAATAAATTCCATTTATATTTTTGTAAGGGCAACAAAAAGATCTCCATAGAAAAACTTACCGTGATATAGTAGTAAGATGGCTGTATCATGCTAAAGTCAGATCTGAGTTAAATTTAATAGCTGTGATATATTGTTAGTTTAGTTAAGTCTCAAATTATTTGTAAAAGGTATTGTGAGAATTAAATAAGATAATGCATAAAGGTCTTAACATAGTGGTTGGTACATATTAAGCAGACAAAAATATTGGAGGAATAAAGGAAATAGCTGTCTGTGGTCCTGAGCTTGTCTGTGTTCAAGCTTGTTATGAGCTATTTATCTTCTTTAAAACATCTACTTATTTAAAAGTAATTTTATTTCTAATTGACAAATCACTATTGTATATACTTGTAACAAAACCTTTTTTATTCTTCAGTTTGTACAATGTGATTTTTAAAATTTTAGTTTTTATTAGCATTTACTTTTAGCACATGATGATTACATTCATTGTGGGGAGTTGGTAGATGTTTTGATATATGCAAACAATGTGTAGTGATTAAATCAAGATAATTTACATATCTATCACTCATTTATGTTTCTTGATGAGACATTTGAAATTAATATTTTTAAATCCATATTTATGTCCTTGTATGTTGTATAATATGATTTTCTATGATTCTTTATGCTGAAGCTATTGGTGTGTCTCACATAGACTTAATTACTCAGAATTTTGTTAATCTTTGTACATTTGAGTTTGGATTATACCTATCAAAATCCAGTAGAGATTTCATAGAAGATGACAGAATTTGAAGACCAGATCAAGGAAGGGCAGGACCAGGAGGAAAGTTTAACAAAGTATTGAAGAGATGACTTTTTAAATTGATGGAAAAACAGGATGAAGGACAGATGCAAGATAAGATTACCCACATGACTCTCATATTAAAACTTCAAAATCTTTGTGGACAGGAATAATGTCTAATATGTCATGTATTCTTAGCATCTGTCTGAGAAGCTGACAATGAAAATGTGGTTTATATTTTCTAATGAATGAGTGCATCTAGTGTCTACTACCTATCATCTTGTCTACCTTATTAATGTTAATTGCTTAGTAATTATTTGTGATAGGTTCCAGAACTATGTCATATGCTTTTGTTTTTTCCTTGAAAATGTGGTTTATATTTTCTAATGAATGAGTGCATCCAGTGTCTACTACCTATCATCTTGTCTACCTTATGAATGTTAATTGCTTAGTAATTATTTGTGATAGGTTCCAGAACTGTGTCATATGCTTTTGTTTTTTCCTTCATAATTTTTTGGAATAGCCCCAAAGGATTGCCTAACTCATGAAAGATCAATATTTGAGAATGACTAGCTCCTTACATCCTGGAAAATTCTCTGTACTTGAGAATATTAACCAGACCCCATGTAGAATCCAATTCTTTGGCCTGGTGTTCTCACATGATAACATCATACTTTTCCATCTTTGTTTCTTCAGCCTGTATACTTTAATTTGCAAAACTCTCTGTTTTATTTAGCTCTATTTAGGACTCAACAAATAATATATGTTTGGAATAGACTAAATACTTGTGCCTGTCAAAAATTATTATGTTGACAGCCTAATCCCACTGTGATAGTATTTAGATGTGGAGTGTTTGAGCAGTAATTAGGTCCTGTAAGCAGAGTTTTCATAAATGGAATTTAGTACCCTTATAAGAATAGGGCAGAGAGCTGGCTTGCTGTCTTTCTACTATACGAGGAAAGAAGAAGTTGACCCTCTGTAAACCAGAAAAAAACTGACTACCCTGACACCTTGTCAACTTAATGTTAAACTTCGTATCATCTCTGGAATTGTGAGAAATAATAGTTGTTACTTAAACCACCCAGTGTATGGTACTTTGTTATACCAGCTCAAACAACAAACACAACATTGATTATAGTTATAATTTTTATAAAATGAATATTTCTTGGACACCAAATATGGACAGTTACTTATCAGTGTCTGTAATATCTATATATTTAACCTATTATTCATTTGATTGTTATAAAAATTTATGGGGTAGGCAGTATTCAACTGTATTTTGCAGTTGGGAGGAATTGTGAGCTTAGGTGACCTAAAGGTCACTCAGAGTGGTAAAAGTAGAATATTCAAGCATAGGTCTCTTGACCCCCAGGCCATCTCTTTTCAACTAGGTCACAATATTTCTCCTAAGCTAAGTGATAGCTGTCAAAACAGTAGTGGTAGTAGTAGCAGTAGCAGCAGCAGCAACAGGAGTAGTAGTGGCGTAAAACTGTCCATAATCAATGGATGCTTCCAGTTTGCATTGTGCCAAATACTCTACAGAAGTTACCTAACCATTTGCATGTATGTTTAAAGCTCATCTATGAACTTTTAATAGTATATATCAAAGCAATGTCTCTGAGAAGTAGAGTGATATTCTCAATCTGTTGAATTAGAAGAGTTTCCCAGGATACCACAAGCACATTCTGACAAGAGCTTTTAGGTCCCTTGTTTTATCCTTTGGATCTCTTTTTTGTTCTGTTGGAATCAAAATATGATTTCAGGCTTTAGCATGTTATTTGATGCACATAAGGTATAGGAACAGTGTGGAAAATATGAACTCTGTCACTTTATTCCTTGACTTTATAAAATGCTTGATAGTAATATACATTTGCTGTTTTATTTAGAATCAGTATGTGAATGATTCATCAAGATAGGACTGATCGACATTTTGTTGGATCCTGGCAGAGTCACTTATCTGGCTATTTCCTTTACTAAATTATCATGGAAACATTTATTATGTACTTTTGATATGCCATATCAATTGAATAAAATCTGTTACATGTTAATCAAATCTATTTCTAGGTAGCTATTTTAATTTTATAAGCAAAAGTTTTATAAGAGGTCATTAGATTTGATATCCTTTATTTTATAGATTAAACTTAATTCCAGGTAAATAGAATAACTTTCTTTAAGATCACATGAGAAGGACAGTGAACTCAAGTTTTCTTATTTCCAAATCAACATGCTTTCCAGTATATCCTGTTGCTAGTATGCCATGCTAGTATGAAGGGCATAGCTAATTATATGGAAAGGATAAAATCATACTATGAATTTTTATACCTGCTCTCTCACTTTAGAAGGATTGTTGATTTTTTATTTACATAATTTTGATAGACCTATTTATCAGGAGTTTTTATGGCTTAAATCTGGAATATCTTCCAAAGTTCTTATGTGTTCAGGCTTCTGGAAGGTGATAGGGTCTATAACAGATTGATCCATTCATGAGTTCGTAGCTAAATGTCCTGTTAGGAGATGGGGGTTCAGTTGGAAGCAGTGTTTTGCTGGGTTTGTGCCTTTGGAGGCTATCTCTTCCTCTGAGACTTCTCTCTTCCTTTACTGCTTCTTAATTGCATCATATGGATAGATTCCCTCCAGTATGCCCTTACACTGTGATGTTTTTATCCTGGAGCCAGCCTGTCATGGAGTCAATTCTTTGAACAGTAAACTCTTCCCCTTTAGATTGTGGATGTCAGGTATTTTGTCCCAGCAATGGAAAAGCTGACTAATCGTAACTACTTGAAGACTTTGTAATGCCTGTATTTTACTGATTGTCTACTGGATAGGTTTTTACTTAAGTATTTCTACTACTCTGAGGAGTTGAACAAAGCTGTTGGATATTGGGAAACAAGAAGGGGCAGGACTATAGTATCTTGAGGAGGAGTAGTTGGTAGAAGATTAGCATGTGTAATGGAGCAAGCTGGAGATACAAGATAGAGAAAAGAGAAATTAATGTTGACAGCTAACTGTCAAATCAAAAAAATCAAAGGTGACACCTATACCTACAAAATAGGAATAATCATACTTATTCTGAGTATCTCATAGTATTTTGTAAAGATTTCAGAGAAAAGACTTTTTTAAGGGAATGATACTTTATGAAATGGTGATTAAGTATGTGGAAGAAAGGAAGAGACAGCAAGGAGATAGAGTAAGCGTACAGAGGTGATAAAAAACACTGGTATTATGTGATGAGGATTACTATATATTAAAAGAATATGAAAACATTAAGATACGTCATGTACATGTACCAAATACAATACATGTAAACATTGTTTGTCATAAACATGAACTAAATAATAACAATAATTCAGAGACAGCACAGAGAAGGTCTGTGGAAAGGGACTAAAAAATCAAGATATGTTATATACATGTTCCTACTCCTTAAGGTGAGTGTAAACTTTATGTAGTACAAATATGTATCAATAAAATAATATGAGTAAAAAACAAAAAGATGAAATAATTTAGATATGGTAATTCATTATACTAATATATAGTTATACTAATAAATAGATAGTCATTATACTAATGACTATCTAGTCATTATACTAATAAATAGTCATTATACTAATAAATAGAATGAATGAACACTTTAAAAGTGATAATTTAGCCTACTGGTCAGTATTTGGAATATTGGAATTAAGGAGGGAATGTGTTTAGCCATTTGAGAGTTTATCAATGCATTTTTAAGATTTAACAAATAGCATATAGATATTTATAGAGGATATATATAGAAAAATTGACAATGATTCTATAGATTAGTGATAAACTCAGCTAAAAACATACTTGTTAAATTTCAAAGCAAGTACTTAGATTTCTAGGTTGAGAAGAGATTTTGTTGATGCTTTTGGGAAAGCCATGGAAAAGGGATTCTTTTGGCATTTTCTGCTATCTTGTTAATTTTATTAGTGCATGTTTATGGATCCATCTCATATGGGAAAAACTGAAGCTGAAATGTTTTGAATTGATGTAGCTCTTAAGAAAGAAAGTTTGTTTATCACTTAGTTTCAATGTAGGAAAGCCTCATAATAAGAAGATTAGTACGATATCCCTGGAGGGAAGGAGGATGTGTTTTGCCTGTTTCTCTTCATAGTCTATGTTCTTATCTTACTAATTCTTTTGTAGTTTCCATATGACTTGATATATTTTCCTGTTGACTTTTGGGTTAGACATCCATTTACCTGAAGCACTTTTTCTTTTTCACCAAAATAATTTTACTCATTTTTTAGGGTTATATCAGATTTCACTTAGATTTCACAGGGTTTTTTAGGGTTATATCTAAGATTTCACTTAGATTTCAGAGGCTTCCTTGATTTATTAGGTTAGGTTAAGTCTCTACGTTGACTCTATTGACATTTTAGGCCAGATAGTTGTTTTTTTTGAAGAGTAGAATATATTTATTGAGAGAAAGCTTCTGTCTGAAGAGAGACAGAAGGGAGTCCCAAGCGGGTTGCCCAGGGCTCTTTTTTTGGGGGGGGGGACTTTCGTAGAGTAAAATCATGGGTTCAAGGTGGGGGAAGACTGGGAACTCACAAGGCAGATGGGCATGAGGTGGGACATAACTATAGTTAGCCAATAAAATCAGCAGTTCAGGTAAAATTGATTACATTAGGGACAAATGGGAAAGCAAGTCATGTAGGAAGGGGGCATTCTTGGAGCTTTCCCCTAGAAGATGGGATAGTGGTTCCAAGGTGAGAAGGAACTAATTAGAATATCAGTCTCCAGGATGTAGATGGATTTGTTTGATCCTTTGTCTTGAGATGGGGCCCACAGCAAGAGGTGTGTTTCCTCTGTTTTGAGATCTGGCCCACAGCAAGAGGTGTCTCCTTCAAGGTCATCAGACATCTGGTCCTCTGTGCCCGCTTCTTCGAGGGCCTAGCCCTGTCTGACTTCCTATAATATTTCTGTCTCAGCTGCCTGTAACATTACCCCCTCTGAAGAAGTAACCCGAACTGCCATGAGGGGAGATGGGCAGAAGACCAATCTAGCTGCTTCATGCTGAACAGGGTCGTGGTGTTTGAACAGCAGTCAGAGGTACTTCTACAGAGATTCTGTCTAGAGACCCTCAAGAGACACCAGGTATTTTCATCTTGGGTATGCACACAGCTTTAAGTCTGGAGGAGACAAATCTAAGAAACAGTTAAGTATGCATGGGCCAAAGATAAGACAACTATAAATATAGTTAACAAAGATTTCCACCAAGAGGATCTATTAATAACTTTCCATAAGGAGAAAGACAAGGTCCAGGGAATCTCAGAGTCTGACATGTTGTCAATTTATTGTCTAATGTCTTGAATAGCCACTGAGACAGCAGAAGAATCAGGAATGTATACACAGCATTTAGTTTTTACAATTGTACAAGTGAACCCCTTTGCTGCTGTTAGAACATCTAATGCCATCCAATTTTGAAGGACAGCCTGTAATAAAAGATCATCTATCTCCTTATATTTTATAGGATATCTGCTGGCTGTTAGGTAGTTTTTTCTTTCCATATGGCTGCGTGAACATGTAATACTAGGAAAGCATACTTAGAATCAGTATAAATACTGACCTTTTGCCACTTGCCGAGTTGTAGGGCTCTGGTGAGAGCTATGAGCTCTGCTAGCTGAGCACTGGTCCCAGGTGTAAGTGAGGCACTTTCAAGAGTATGGTGTAAAGTTATCACTGCATGTCCTGCCTTTCTTTTTTCATTTTCTGTGAGGGAGCTGCCATCACAGAAGAGGGTCAGTAAGTGGGGTATCTAATAAGTTTTCTAGCTGCATATATATGAAGAATTACCTGTTCACAGTCATGTTTATCATTTTTAATTTCTTACTGCTGTTCTGGCAAGTGGGTGGTAGGATTTAAGGAAGAACATTTCTTTATTTGAATGGCTGGTCCTTCTAGAAGTAGAGCCTGGTATTTAAGAAGTCTGTTATCAGACAGCCATAGACTTCCCTTAGAAGAAAGGAGTCCTGCCACATTGTGAGGTGTATATACGATGAGATCTTTGCCTAAAGTCAGCTTGGTTGCCTCTGGCAATATGAGAGCGATGGATGCTAGGGCTCTGAGGCAAGCGGGCCATCCCTTAGCTATAATATCTAATTTATGGCTCAGATACCCTGTAGGCTGTTGAACAGGTCCTCGAACTTGTGTAAGCACTTCCAAAGCCATGCCTCGCCTCTCATCTACATATAAGTTGAAATGGTACCCTGTGGGTAGACTCAGGGTGGGGGCACTCAGAAGTGCTTGTTTAAGCTTCTGGAAAGCTGCTTGCGAATCAGGTTCCTAGCATAAAATATGGGTATCTGCCTTTTGGGTGTCTTTTATAAGTTGATAGAGGGGTCGTGCAATTTCCCCATATCCAGGTATCCAAAGTCAGCAAAAGCCTATAACTCCTAGGAATCCACTTAATTGTTTTAGAGTTTTGGGCTGTGGGAAGGAGAGAATAGGTTTAATTCCTTTTCTAGCCTTTGGATCCCTTTGGATATAATGAGACCTAAATATTTTACCTCAAGACAGCAAAGTTGTGCCTTAGATTTAGAGACCTTGTAACTTCTCTGCTAGAAAGTTTAGCAGAGCACATGTGCCTTGGCTGCAAGCTCTTCCAAGGCGGCACATAACAGTATGTCATCTACATATTGCAAGATTATGACCTGGGAAAACTCAAAACATGCCAAGTCATGGGAAAGCACTTGTTGAAAAAGATGTGGACTATCTCTGACCCTGGGGGAGCATGGTCCACATAATTGTGGATTTTCAAAAGCAAAAGGAGACTGAGAATCTGTATGTAAAGGAATAAAAAAGAAGGCATCTTTTAAATCTAACACTGAAAACCAACTGGCATCTTCTGGGATCTGAGAAAGCAGAGTGCATGGATTGGGTATCACTGGGTGAATGGGCACTACTGCCTCATCAATCTAAGGTCCTGTACCAACCTCCATTCCCCATTGGGTTTTTGAAATCCCAAGATTGGAGTATTGCATGGACTATTACAGGGCTTAAGTAAGCCTTGTGCCCTTAGATTATCAATTATAGGTATTAATCTTCTCTTAACTTCTGGTCTTAAAGGATATTGTCTCTGATGAGGAAAAATAGTAGAATCTCTGAGGTGTATCTGTATTGGGGTATCTCTTATTGCCCTACTTATTTTACCTTTAGTTGCCCATACTTCAGGATTTATTTTTGTCTCCATGAGGGGAAGGCAGCATACCTGACCTGAGTGCATATATATCATAGTATTTAGACATGATAAAATATCTCTTCCTAAGAGGGAAACTGGACTTTCAGGCATAATCAAAAATGAATGTGTAAAAAGAAAACTATCCCAGTTGCAGCCTAAAGGTTGTGAAAAGTAGCGAATTGCCTCCTTGCTAGTGACTCCTTTCACTGAGGTGTGGTGACTAGAAGAAAGGCTAGGATTGAAAAGAAGGCCTGAGAGGCTTGCACCAGTATCCAGAAATAGGCTGGTTTCTTTTCCCTCTATAGTCATGATTACCAGGGCCTCCTCTGTGGAGATGACAGTGTGGCCAGAGGGAGAGGGCAGTGAGTGCCCCAGAGCCCTTCAGTCCTGCTGGACCAACTGATAGGATGGGTCTGAACCCTGGAGCCTTGGCCTCAGAGGGCAGTCCGACATCCAGTAGTTACCGTTGCAGTTGGGGCATGGCCCAGGGGGCTTCTGAGTGCAGTCCCTCTTAAGGTGACCTGGCCTGTGGCAGCAATAGCATGTAATTGTCCTTGAGCTCTTCTTGGAGCCCCGAGAATCAGACTTAGGGTCTGTTTCTCTTAAAGCTGCAACAAAGGCAGCTGCTTTTTCTCTGTCTCTTTGTTTTCTCTCTGTGACCTCCTTTTCATCAGGGTTATAAAATACTGAGGGGGCAACTTTTACTAAAGTATCTAGTGAACTATCTGGAGCAAAAGCCATCTTTTGTAGCTTTTTTCTAATATGTGAGGCTGACTGTGTAATAAACATCTTTAAGGATAATTTATCCCTCTATCAAATCAGGATTTAAAGAAGTATGTTTTATTAATGCCTCTTGTAATTGATCTAAGAAGGCAGAAGGGTGTTTATTACTTTCTTGCTGAATAGCTGATAATTTAAAATAATTGAATGGTTTAGTTCTCACTCTTCTTAAACCTTCAAGAACACATGTCTGGAAATGTTTTCTAATCCAATCACCCATATTGTCATTAGTCTAGTAAGGGTCTTGCATAGGGACTGCTTGTGCTCTAGTGGGACTAGTAATTCCCCTGGATCTTGATTTTTTGGCCTTCTAAAATTAACAATATAGTGTTCATCTCCAAAGGTGATAGCAGCCTGTAATGCTGCTTGTCTCTCACTAGAAGTCAGTGTCTGATTTAAGTGTAACATTACATCTTTCTAATCTAGTTCATATACCTGAGTAAGTCCTCTAAAGATCTCAATGTACTTATCAGGGTCATCTGAAAATTTTCCTAGTTTTAGCTTAATTTGCTTTAAGTCACTGAGAGAAAGAGATCTATGAATGGGAGTGGTCTCATAAGGATTATAATTATACCTGGAGCACAGATAAGAATTATCTTTTATTATTTTAAAAATTTCATTTAAAGAGAAAAAGAATTATCTTTTAATGTAAAGAAAATTTTAACATACTATAGTTCTGACCATTTTTCCTCTTTCTTACAATATGATTTTAGTTGTAAAAGAACATCATAATTAATACTTCCCTTGGTATTCCACTTTGGCTCTAGGGGGTAGGTAGGCCACATACTCCTGCAGAGAAATACCAATTGACTCTTTTTTTTTTTTTTTTTTTTTTTTAACATGGAAGGATTGCATATCTTCCAGTGATTAAGGATATATTCCAAAGAAGTGAGGGACTTTGGCATTTTATTGCCCATTTCTGTAATATAGAAGCAAGGCATAAGTATGAAACCTTTTGTACCTGAGCATTGAACTCAGGAATTTTCACTGAGCTATGAATGATATTGAACTATCAATTATGCAAATTAAGGAGAATAAACAAGGCATCCCTTTTTATTTCTATTTGCTAAATAGTCCCTAGGCATCCTTGTGTTGACACTGCTCCAGAGCAGGTGGATGCCACCTGGAGAGCATGGACAATAGATTTGGTCAGCCTGTCCACCCTCGGCCTGATGCGCAATCCTATCCTCCTAGATAGCTCATGAATTTTGTCTCCATAAGGAATGCTTAAAGAAGAAAGTATAACTTTGTAATAAACTACTACTTTTGCCTATCACAAAAGGTGGGCTGACACATTTCTCATTTAGGATTCCCTTGGAAACAGAGACAACAAATAAACCTGAGGAACTTTGCCCGGGGCCCTAGGGCAAATTCTCTAAGGCACCAGTGTTCTCTAATTACCCAGGCAATCTTTTCTAGTGGAGGGACATGGCTCCGTTTTATTTAAATTTCTATATGGTTGCCACTCACAGGTAAAACTTATAAATTATCACCTAGCAGGCACATCAATTTTCTAGGCACACAGAAACGAAAAAGCCTATTTACTCTTAATTACCATATGTAAATCCTTCCCCTACTAGCTGCTGTGGAATGTAAACAGTTGTTGCAAACTACCTCAGCTTAGGGGAAAATCAAGGTAATCTGATGATCCACTGAAAGGCATAGTGAGAGTTCCTGGTCTACTAGCAGAGAAATAAAGATGATAGATAAGTGGAGATTTTCAGTGGTCATGAGCAAATGTCCACTGGGAAACTTTGGGTGTCCACCAGAGAGTTGCCCTGGCCAGGAAGCCTCAGTTCTCAGTTTCCATCCATTCAGAAAACCAGAGATCAGTCTCCAGAAAGGAATCCAGCTGTCTGTCTGGTCAACATTCCATTGACTCCATTGGCCACTGGCTTCAATGAGGATTCACCAAACAGATGCTAGGGAAACCTGTCCTCTGCTTTTGAGGGCAGCTGCTATAAGAGCGATTAATTAGCTGGCAGAATAACCACTGTTCATCAAAATTCTATAAGGGATAGTTAAAAAGCCTGAGCAAGATCACTACCTACTGCTTTATGAATTTACCAGAAAGGTTTTAAAGTCCACAACTTGAGAGATTGGAGAGCCTCATTATTCTAATGTGTTTAGGTCTCCTATGTGTGCTGCTTCCAGGGATAGCTTCTTCCACTGTCATAGGAAGTTGGTTCTCCCCACTTTGTCTCAGGTTTAATCTCCATAGGAGATTTGCCCAGAACACTGAGCCGGGACATGGCTCTTATGTGTGTTCTCCTGAATGGGCACAATTCCAATCAATATCTCATCTGACCCAGAGATGGGGTATGTGTCCTTTATCTAAGATGACTTCCCTGTCTTTGGCATTAGCAAACACTCATTTTCTATGGGTTTAACTAAGAAGGAAAAGGTTTGAATAGTCTAAAGTTCTTTCTGACCTCACATGCCTCTATAAGGAAAGTGTAAAGTGGCAAATGAGTAGAGGTAAAGTCGAAGTCAGGAAACTGAAGCAGAATAGGCTTGACATTTCCTCTAGAGTAGAGAGGAGCATCAGAGCCAGTCTGTCTCAGTGAAACCTGTCCTCCAAGTCTTAAGACCGGCCACCAGCCTAGTGCTACTTAAATGGTGGAAGGAGTCCCAGTTTTTTATTTTAGGCATGTATATTTTCGAAGTCTGAGCTAGATTTTCATTTAAGGGAACCATTTTACAGAAGTTTAAATTAAAGCCTGTCAGAGGTGTTTTAATATTTTCTCTGTAGTGCTATTGTCTAAATATAGTCAAGCAAGGAATACCCGTAACTTTAGCAATCAATTTAAATTTAACTTGTACAAGAACAAAATAATAATATACCATTAAAGAAATATCATAACTTTATAAATTTCACATTTTAACTTCGATTCACATTATTTTAATAAAACTATATGAGATGAAAGAAATAATGAGCAAATAGTAAGCAATTATCACGAGTTGTAAACAACTGGCAAAGACCAAGCAATGGGCAAATAGTAAGCAATTGTCACAGCGAGTTATAAACAACTGGCAAAGACAAAGCAGTGGGCAGATAGTAAGCAATTGTCACAGTGAGTTATAAACAACTGGCAAAGACAAAGCAAAATTTGAAGCATAAAAATTTGTTACCTAAATGAGTCCCAGTCCAGAGTCTATAAAGCAAAAGAAAACTCTCACCTCCGTCCAGTGATCTCGGTGGAAGACTTCCAAATGATATAGGAGAATGAAATTCCTGACCTGCTATGTCTGTGAGTTTGTGTTCTCTAAAATTGAAGAATTAATTTTAGAAACAACAGAGGTGAAGAGTAGAATATATTTATTTAGAGAAAGCTTCTGTCTGAAGAGAGACAGAAGGGGGTGCTGAACGGGTTGCCCCCAGATAGTATTTTGTTATATGATCATTCTTATGCATTTTAGGCTATTTTTTAGCACTCCTGGTTGTGACACTCTAGATGTCAGTAGTATTTCCCATAGTTGTGACATTGTAAAATGTCTGTAGGCACTATTAAATATTCCCTTGGAGCAACAGTTGCCAAGGGTTAAGCCATGTAGATAAAGAAAGAAGAACTTTTTTATTTTTTACACATTTTCTTTTAATCTCAGTGGTATTTGGGAAGGCAGAAGTTAACTTTCCTGATTATTTATTCAGTTTTAGATGAAAATCCTGCATTTGAGTTTCCAGTGGAACAGTGTACTCAATTTCTATTAGCTCATTCTATTCCTTGAAAATTACAAATTTGCTTATGCTTCAGGGTCTTTATGCTTCCTTCTTCTGTCTGTGATACAGTTTCCCAGATCTTCACAGGATTCACTACTTCACCTTATACAAGGACCAGATAAAATGTGATTTCTTCAGAAAGTTCTTTTCAACCACCTTATCCAAAATACCACCTCTTCTCTCTCAATATCATTGCCTGGCTTTTCTTTGTAGTATATCACTTCTTACTACTCTATTTGCATTAGTGGAAGTAAACTTGAATAACCATTAGAACATAATACTAAATTAAGTAAGTTCCAAGAGAAGTATGCATGCCTTCTCATATAAAAAAACCTAAAATATAAGTAATTTAAAGAGCAAAATAAAAGATTATGGGAATCAGAAAGTTAAACCTTTTTCTGATGGAAAAGAGATCTAGGGATAAAGGAAGGGAATAGGGGGAGTGGAGGAGAGGGAGAAATACAAAAGGATTATGTTGTGATATGTACATGTGCTAACTCCCTTCCATGGATGTATTCATTATATATTTCAAATATGTACTAATAAAAACATTTTAAAAGAAAGTGGGCTTACTGTTATGACAACTAACTCCCAAATTTCATTGATTTAAACAATAAAATATTTTACTCATTCTTATCATAGTTTTATGTTAGCTACAAGATTCTGCCTTATTTAGAAACTTTAGCTTTTTCCTATACATCACTCTGTCTGCTAGAGTTTTATTGTTTTTTACTTCAGACTGATTGATGGGGAAGAGTATGGAGTACTGTGTTGAAAACAGGTCAAGAAATCTCTTCTACAAGTACAGTGTTAAGAGTTGAGTCACATGGCCTTATTTAACTGCAAGGGAGAATGGAAAATATAGTAAGGTTGTGTAGTCGGAAATACAACCAGGAGAGAAAAATGGAGTTTCCTTTGAAACACTGTATCATTTATGTCATAATATATTTATAATATTTATACACATATTGAGTGTTTCTTCAACTGAAATGAGTTCCATGGAGGGAAAGATTTTGAATATTTTGTTTCCCATTGTATACCAAATTCTGAGAACAATGCCTGGGTTGTAGCTTCTGAATAATATTGTAGCTACTGAATAATATTTTCTGCAAAGGTCCCTGACTCAGTGTTGTCTGTGTCATCTCCTCCTGTTTCCATACTTAGAAAACTGTTTATCTTATGCAGTAGGTACTCATGCAGTAGTTATAATTTGAATGACTTAATGCATCAGTGAGTAATGGTTTAGAAATCAGAAGTGGATTTGATTTATAAATTTTTCACTAACCGTGTGACATTGCAAAATTAACCATTGTAAGCCTTAGTTTTTCCAATGATGAAATCAAGAAACTAATAGCTACCGTATAGGATTACTATTGTTTGATATGATATACAAATCCTTTACCTGGTGTTTCATACATCATAAGTTCTCAAAATATGATAATTATTTTTACCACTTTTAACCAGATTCTACTGTGAATCCCAATTGCTTTTTTTTGTCCACAGTGTTCAACATATGCAATTTTTACATCTTCACCCATTGGAATGATATAAACATAATGGTATACATTTATATTTTTCATTTAATTATTCATCTATTCACTCAACTGTTTATAATTCATCTGTTTAAGATACTTGGCTAGACAGTGTGGAGAGACAAGACTACCCTTGGTGAAGTTTATATTTAGCAGATTATAATACAATTTGATTCATTCTATATTTATTAACATATTCAAGGATAAATGTGAGAATGTTTTTATTTTAAAGAAATATTCATAGTCTCTAAGTAAGAAGAGACTCTCAGGATCTTATTCATGGGAATATCTATTAATCATATAATATAATTATACTTCACATCATTATTTGAATCTCTTTTAGAGTATCACTCCTCCTTTAGATATACAAGAGTTCTTCTCAAAATAAGATATATACTTTTATTTTAAAGACAATAAAACAAAAGAGGGCAGAACAAAGCAGATCAGAACAACATAAGCAAAACAGCACTTTACATTAAGACAACCGGACATTAACAGTAGCTATCAAAATGTCTCTTTCTCTGCTATAATTGAGCATAGTTTCAAATACAATAATACCAAATATAGCAAAATAGTATAAAACCATTCAAACGAATGAAAGAATTACAGGGCATTCAGAACCGAACAACAGAGAATGATCAATGGCTACTATAATATCTCATTTTCAATAAAAAGATTTGTTTATACTATCACACATATTCAAATCCCAATAAGACACAATGTGATAGATAGAACCAATGGTAGTAGAAGAATAGACGCATGGTAGGACTTCTAAGAAGGATGATATTAAATCAGCAATAGCTGTCACAATGTTTTGTTTTCTTCAAAACAGCTGTTCATACCATCATGCATGATATAGTCAAACAAAACAGAATAAAACCATTCCAACTGATGAATGAAAACATTGAAAGGCTTCAAAGCTATGAGATGGGGACTCATGATTACCGTATACTCTTATCAACTCTCATACTAGGGAGACTATACAGTATTTACACATGTGAGTCTGGTTTATTTCGCTTATGAGTATGGTCTCAAGTCATGTCCATTTATTTATAAATATCTCGATGTGATCATTCTTTATAGCTGAGTAGTACTCCATTGTATAAACATGCCACAACTTTTTTATCCATTCCTCAGTTGATGGGCATGTAGGTTGTTTCCAGGATCTGGCTATTACAAATTGTGCTGCTATAAACATGGGTGCACATAGATCACTGTGGTATGATGTTTTCAGTTCTTCTGGGAATATGCCTAGAAGTAGACTAGCTGGCTCAAATGGGACTTCCACACCCAGCATTTTGAGGAATCTCCAGACTGACCTCCACAGTGGTTGAATCAGTCTACACTCCCACCAACAGTGTAGAAGAGTTCCTTTTTCTCCACAGCCTCTCCAGCATTTATTGTTGGTAGTTTTTTTTTTTTTATCCTGGCCATTCTTTCTGGGGTGAGATGGAATCTCAGTGTGATTTTAATTTGCATTTCTCTAATGACTAATGATTAACATTTTTTCCTATATTTATTTGCCATTCGTATTTCTTCATCTGAGAACTGTGTATTCATTTCAGATGCCCATTTTTGGATTGGGTCTTTGAATTTCAAGGGTCTGATATTTTAAAATTTCTTTATAAGTTATAGTCAGAAGTCCTTTGTCTGAGGGACAGTCCATTAAGATTTTTCCCAATTTGTGGGTTTTTTTTTCACCTTGCTGGAAATCTCTTTTGACATGCAGAAACTCTTTAATAAGATATGGTCCCAGTTATTGATTCTGGGAAGTATTTCCCATGAAGTTTGATTCTTTTTGATGAATTCTCTTCCTACCCCATTATCTTTGAGATTTTTACCTACTTTGTCTTCCAGCAGATTTAGTGTTTCTGTTTTAATATTTAGATCTTTGACCTATTTACATTTTAGTTTAGTGCATGGTGATAGGCATGGGTCTAGTTTTAGTCTTTTGCGTATGCATAGCCAATTTTTCCAGCACCATTTGTTAAAGAAACTGTCGTTCTTCCAGTGAGCATGTTTGGCCCCTTTATCAAAGTTGAGTGAGTTTGTGGTTGTGGTTGTATCTTCCAATCTATTCCATTGATCTTCAGGTCTGTTTTTATTCCAGTACCATGTTGATTTTATTACAGTAGCTTTGTAGTATAATTTCAAGTCAGGGATTGTGATGCCTCCTGCCTTACCTTTGCTGCTTAGAATCACCTTTGCTATTCTAGGTCTCTTCTGGTTCCAGATGAATTTTAGGAGTGATTTCTCTAGATCTATGAGGTATGTTAGTAGTATTTTGATTGGGATTGCGTTGAATCTGTATAGTAATTTTGGGAGAATGCCATTTTTACAATGTTTGTTTTTCCTATCCATGAACAGGGGATGTCTTTCCATTTTCTGAGGTCCTCTTCGATTTCCTTTTTCAGGGTATTATAATTTTTCTTGTATAGCTCTTTTACTTCTTTTGTGAGATTAATTCCTAAGTATTTCAATTTTTTGGATGCTAGTGTGAAGGGTGTGGCTTCTCTTACCTCTCTTTCAGTAATTTTGTTGTTAGTGTATAGGAATGCTATTAACTTTTTGAGTGTTGACTTTGTATCCAGCTACACTGCTGAATTTATTTATTATATCTAGGAGTTTTTCAATGGAGTTTTGGGGGTCTTCTATGTAAAGTATCATGTCATCTGCAAATAATGATAATTTCACTTCCTGTTTTCCTATTTTTACTCCTTTTATTTCTCTCTTTTGTCTAATTGCTCTGGCTAGTATTTCCAGAACTATTGAATAGGAGCAGTGATAGGGGAAATCCTTGTCTTGTGCCTGATTTTAAGGTAAAGGCTTTCAGTTTTGGGCCATTTAATATGATGCTGGCTGTTGGTTTGTCATAGATGGCCTTTATCATATTGAGGTAAAGACCATCTATTCCAATTCTCTGTAAGGTTCTTTTCATGAATGAGATTTGAACCTTATCAAAAGCTTTTTCTTCATCTATAGAGATGATCATGTGGTTCTTACTTTTGGCTCTATTGATATGGTGGATTACATTTATTGATTTATGTATGTTGAACCATCCCTGAATTCCTGGGATGAATCCCACTTGGTTGTGGTGTATAATCTTATTGATGATTTGCTGCATACTGTTTGCTAATATTTTATTCAGAATTTTTACATCTGCGTTCATTAGGGAGATTGGCCTATAGTTCTCTTTTTTTAGTTGGGTCTTTCTCAGGTTTTGATACTAGAGTAATATTTGCTTCCAGGAATGACTTAGAAAGAAAGAATTGCTTCCCTGTCAATTTCATTGAAGAGTTTGAGGAGTGTCAGAATTAAATCTTCTTTGTATTTCTTGTAGAATTCCGCAGTGTATCTGTCTGGTCCTGGGCTCTTTTTTGTTGGCAAGGGCTTCATTACACTTTCAATTTCATTAATAGAAATTGGGTTATTCAGCAGTGTTACATATTCCTGATCCAAGTTTGGTAGTTTATATGTATCTAGGAATCTATTTCTTCTGTGTTATTGCACCTATGACAGTAGAGGTTTTTGAAATAGGTGTTGATGATCTGTATTTCCGCTGAGTCTGTAGTAATTTCACCTTTTTCATTCCTTATTGCATGAATTTGAGTTTTTTCTTTCCTTTTTAAAATAAGGTTGGCTAGGGGCTTATCAATTTTATTTATTCTTTCAAAGAACCAACTCTTTGATTCATTGATTCTTTGAACTGTTTCCTTAATTTCTGCTCTGATCTTTATAATGTCTTCCCTTATTTTGGCTTTGGGCTTGGCTTGCTCTTCTTTTTCTAGCTGTTTGAGTTGTAGCATCAGTTTGTTTATTTGTATTCATTCTGTCTTCCTGATGTGGGAACTCAGTGCAATAAATTTTCCTCTGACGACTACTTTCATTGCATCCCACAAATTCCGGTAAGTTGTGTTTGTATTTTTGTGTGCTTGTAGATATTTTTTAAATTTCTTCTTTAATTTGCTCTGTGACCCACTGATTGCTTAAGAGTGTGTGACTCAGTTTCCATGTGTTTGTGAGGTTTTTGCAGTTTCTTTTATTGTTAATTTCTAGTTTCCTGGCACTATGATCCGATCTCATGCATGGGATAATTTCAATTCTTTTGCATTTATTTATATATGTTCTGTGGGCTATTTTAGAGAATATCTCATGTACTGCTGAGAAGAATGTATATTCTGATGTTGTTGGATGGAAAACTGTATATACATCTATCAAGTCCGTTTGTTCAGAGGTGTGATTCAGTTCTGTTATTTCTTTGCTGATTTTGTGTCTAGTTGATCTGTCCCTTTGTGTCAATGGTGTGTTAAAATCTCCTGTTATAATTGTGATATTGCTTATTTGATTTTTCATTTCTGTTAATATTTGCTTTGTATAGCTGGGTGCTCTGGAATTTGGTGCGTATATATTTATGATTGTTATCTCTTCCTCTTGAAGTTTTCCCCTAACTAGTATGTAGTGACCTTTATCTCTTTGGATCATTCTTGGTTTGAAGTTCACATTGTCTGCAAACAGGATAGCTAATCCTGCTTTTTTTTGTTTCCTGTTGCATGAAGTATTGTTTTCCATCCTTTGATTTTCAGTCTGTGGGTTTCCTTTTGGGTTAGATGTATTTCTTGTAGACAGCATATGGTTGGATATTGTTTCTTGATCCATTCTGCCAGTCTGTTTCTTTTGACTGGTGAGTTGAGGCCATTTACATTAATGGTTATAACTGTTATATATTGGTTTATTGTTGACATGTTATCTTTCTGCTGTTGTATCTTTACCTTTCCATTCTGTTTCATTGTCTGTCTTGCTTGGTGGTTTTATCCTATGTGTGTCTAGAATGTCTTTCAGTATCCTTTGTAGAGCTGGTGTGGATGAAGTTTTTCAGCTGTTCTTTGTCATGGAAGTATCTTATTTCTCCATCCATTTTGAAGGACAGTTTTTCAGGGTATGTCAGTCTGGGTTTGAAGTGCTTTTCCTTTAGGATCTGAAATACTTCACTCCATGCTCTTCTTTACTTCATTGTTTGTGTTGAGAAGTCTGCTGTGATTCTGATAGGTTTTCCTTTATAGGTGATCTGTCTTTTCTCTCTAACAGCTTTTAGCATTCTGTTCTTATGGTGGATTTCTGGGATGGTGATTATTATTCCTTTGGGTGTAGTTTAATTTTGGTTATGGCTATTTGGAGTTCTATATGCTTCATTAATCCAAATGTCAGTTACCATTCTCATGTTTGGGAATTTTTCAGCTATTTCTTCTGTAAATATCCTCGATATCATTTGGGTTGCCCCTTCTTTTTCATTTATCCCTATTAATCTTATGTTATTTTTTTGCATCATCTTGCAGCTAATGAATTGTTATTTCCTGATTCTTTGTTTTTTTAAAAGATCTTTCCTTTCCTGTTCACTAGCTGCAATCTTATATTCAAGGTCTGAAATTCTATCTTCATTTTGTTGAGGTGGTTTTGACACATTTCAATAGAATTTTTGATTTCCTGTATATCTCTTCGAATCTGCTTTATGTTTGTTCTTTTGTTTCTTGTAGTGTTCATTCAGGAATTCTATCTGTTTGCTTTGTTCCTCTAATTTTTTAGCTATGTCTTCACTAGATGTGTTCACTATGTCTTTAACTACTTTTATCATTTCTTCTTTTACCTGGGCAATTATTTCTGATTTGAATTTCCCTATAGCTTCCCCTAGTTGCTTCTTTATTTCAGCTGATATCATTTCAGTCATTTCAGGTGTATCGCTTCTATTTTCTTCCATGTACATGGCTCCTCGGCTTTCTTGGGATGGGCTGGAGATTTGAGATTTCCTTTTGTTATTTTTCTTTATTTCCTTGCTTTGAGCAGTGTTCCAAAGCTTCCTCTGGGTGTGTGGCGAATCACCTCCTGCACCCTCAGCTCCTGGAGCAGTCCCGGCACCCCCACAGGTTCTTGCCTCCCTAAATTGAAAGGTGGCAGCTGGGTGTGGTGAACTGTGACCAGCAGAACCTCTGGGTCACTATCCTGTGTCCTAGGGGGGTGGATATGAATTCAACCTCTGGCAGTTCTGGTCTTAAGCTCTCTCCAGGCCAGCCCAAGCAGGCCAAGAGTCATCCTCTATGGTCTCCACCCCCTGAATTGAAAGAAGGCCACTGGGCATGGTGGACTGAGGCTCTGAAATCTGCTGGGCCCAGTGCAGCATCCCTGGTAGCTCCCCAGAAACTCAAACACCGGGAGCGTATGTCTCCAACTCTCCCCGGGGCACTGGGACTCACCTTGCACAGTCCCAACTCCCCTGCAGGCTCTTGGCTTCCTAAATTGAGAGGCGGAAGCTGGTCAAAATAAGATTTTTTTTTTTACAAGTAATACAAATTCACTAGAGATATTTAGCCAGTAGAAGTTTACTTTCCCATACATATATTGGAAAGTTGAGCAAGTTTCATAATTTAAGTGAATGTAAAAAAGAAAAAAGTTATCTGATTAGTCAGTTGATTACAATGACAACACCAAAAGTGGTCCATCCTTCCAAGGATTAACTTAAGTTCCATAACTGTTAGGTAAATGAGTTCATCTCTCATCTTAGAAAGTGTATAGTTTATTATTATATTTCACATATACTAGTTGAATTCCTTCATTGTCTCATTCTCAGATAAGTATATTTAGAGCACAAAGGTATCTTATATTTTATTAATTTTAGTTAGTTTTTGCTGTTTCTTACAGTATGGGCATGTAGTAGATGCTTAGCTCTTTGAATTATAGAATTTAAAATATGATCTAAATTGTTGTCCAACTTTTTACTCAAGAATGATTACTTTTTTATAGAAAATTTAAGAAATAGTCTAGCCTCTGCTTTAAATCGCTCTTTTAGGAGATCATATTGAAGGTAATGTATTTTAATGTCAATTATTTATTTCATGTTTACTTTTCATATATTGAGCAAAAATTATCCATTTGTGGTTCTAGTCCATTCTATTAGTGCAACTCTGATAGTGCCATCTTTCTTTTACCTGTTAACTCTTCAAATTTTGAAAACAATTTCAATGTATCTCTTCATGTTTTGCTTCTCATTCATTAAACATTAGGAGTTGCTAATGTGTTGTGGATGTGAAGACACATTTGTTATTGTCACATTCCATATTTTCAGCTTCTCATTGAATATGGCTCACAAACGACTCAACAAGGTCTTGACCAGTTCTTACGTAAATGTTTTGCCTCTTGAAATTGTGAAGTTGAAAATGACCAAAATTCTTTAAAGTTCTGTGGTTTGATCTGTACATTTCCCATAATTTGGACAGTTTACATTTATTAATGCTTTTGTACATTATAATTTTTTTCATTTTTCTGTAAATTTAAAATTTTTTTTGTATTGGGAATCAACCTCAGGATCTTGCACTTGCCAGGCAAGTGCTTATACTGCTGTGCTATACCTCCAGTCAGTAATTTTCATTTTTTTCTTTTTAAAAATTTTATTTAAAGAGAAAGAAAAAGAAAACAGAAAAAAGGGTGTAAATAATACAGAATTAAAAAAAACAGTAAGAAATTACTAGTTGATAAATTACATATTGTCCTCTTAGAAATAGTTGTTCATGTTACAAAATTAAAGCATACAAAGTAGACATTCAAACAGTGAAGCTGCAAACAGTTCTGTACAATGATCCAACAAAAACTTCATAATACAGGTTATCAACCCTACACACTTAAACATAGATGCAGTTATATTCTTTACAGCACTTTCTTTTCCTTCTTTTGCTTTTTAAGTCCATTATCTGTTTAGTTATATCATGTTTCAGCTTGCTCAGTACCTTACTGATCTGTTTTGTTGTTATTTCCTTTTAAATCACCTTATATAATTCTGTTTTTTTTTTTGAGGGTAGTAGAAATACAACAGAACAAGACAGAACAAAGCCAACTGAGACAGTGCAGTGAATTTGATACAGAACTTCACAGCAGGTTACTGGGATAACAGTAATAGATACCATCGTATATCTCATTATCTTCACAATAGTTGTCTAGTCAATTAAGTATAGCAAAATCAAAGCAAAGACAGAACATTATAAAATCAATCAAAAGAGAATATTGAATAGAGCAAAACAAATAATCATAATGAAACAAAACTGAAAACAGCACTTGCTTTCGAAGAGAGGATAGAGGAGACCCCCCCCCCCTACATTTGCTATGTTGCATACAGTCATCCTGCCAACAGATGCTCACACCTCTGTCCCCAGTTGCTAACGGGGGTGAGGGGGATGTTTGATTCCAAGCCCACTCACCAGCAGGATCAAGAGACACTACAGGGTCTCCTCCTGTCTCACGACGGAGGAAAGTGCTTACCAAGAGGGCAGGCGAGTTGCTTCTTTGTGCAGGCTCCTGGATTCCGCCATGGCTATGGCTGGATCTCTGGGGCCTTTCTCTGGTTCTCCTCAGTAATTTTCATTTTTTAAAAAAATTTTTTAATTTTTACATTGTAATTTTTGTACTATTGGTAGACCAAAACTTTTTACATTTCCTTTCACAAACATGGATAAACATCTGTGCAATTTATTTTTTTGTACAAGATAGGAGGAGCAATCTGTGTTTATCTTTGTTAATTTTGATCTAGCATCTTTACTAATGAAGATAGTTTGAATCTGAAGTCTGACAATGTTAATTGATAGCCTCCTATCTTTGAAACATCTGAAAAATTATAAAATAGGCACTTACTTTTCTTCAGTCTTGAAAAAAACGTTGAACTCTCTGAGTAACAACTTGTACTAGAGTGTGCAAGGTTAATATTTCCATGTCTAAATGCTGCCATTTCTTGTTTTTTATCATCTTTTCTCATTCATTTTTCATCACTGATCTATTTACAAGAGTACTGTACTTCCAAGAACAGGCTGGAAAATTCATAGAATAACAACACTGAGCCTTGTAGTTATCTCTTATTTCATCTCCAGTATTTATAATTTAATTCAGATATTCATAATCTCTCATCTAGAATTTTGCTTCAGCTTGTCAACTGCACTTTCTGTATAGTCTCAACTTTCTCCAATATCTTGTCCATTTTATGCCATAGAAGATGTTTCTTATATAAAGTAAATGTTGTAATCTTACTACTTAAGATCCACTTAGTATTTCAACTGTTTAGTGATAAAGTAGAGATTTCTTAATATTCATATATATTTTCTCGTAGTCTGACTGTTGTCTGACTCTCACAAATTTTTTTCTTGCATCGCTGGGCCATTTATTTCAGAGCAACTTATCCTTTCCACAGTCCACACTTTGCCTGCCTTGTAGACATTTATTAAAGATTAAGTTCAAATTTTACATATTACCTTTTCTCTAGAAAATCTTTCTTGATTCTTCCCTTTCCTTTACCCGCCATAGGGAATTTATTACTACATTTTTCAGATATCCATTTTACAGTGTGCCTCTGTATATTAGAAAGTGTAAAATATTTTTATTATACCTGTTTTTATAATTAGACTTATTTAGCTCACCTCCCCCTGCCTACACTCCTTTAGAAGGCTATTCTAAATCTTACTCTTCTCTGGATCTCCAGCACCTATCACAGTGCCTAGAGTAGAGTTACTAGCCAGTAAATGCTGAGGAAGATTAATGAGACCACCAGAAACCCTTAATAGGCCACAATTTGGAGAAGACTACTGAAACTCTTTGAATATTGAATCTCTGCAGAAATGGATTAGGAAAACCAGCCAGATGTTGTTTTTAAGGGTTCTGTTTTTAGCATGTAAATTAAAATTTCATTTAGAAGTACAAGTCTAATTTAGGAAGCAGAATGCAGTTGCAGAATTTGACAAGATTACATATGTAAATTCTCCAAAGGATGATCCATCATCATGGCTCCCTCAAACAGTACAATCTGTGTGGAAGGAGAATGGTTTCCTACTGTGAATAATAGGGTGAACCATCCCAGACATCTTGTTACAGCTTTCCTTCCAGCCTCATTCAGTTACCACCTCTTGATACACTGTTCAAATCACTACTGCAGAGTCTGATTTTCTTATTTTGTATCTGAGAAAATGCTTTACACCAAAGTCCCAAAGTTAGACTGTACTACTTTCCTTCTTCACATCCTTCAGGGTTAGGTTTTTCAGGATAAAATCTAAAACTTCTTATAATATTATTTAATGTTTTCCATGATTTAATTCCTGCCTTTAATTCCAGCCTCACACCTTATTTCTCCATATATAATCTTATTGAAACTCCTTTGCACATCCTTATATTTGCCTGATTTTTAACATAAGAAAGAAAGTTCAGGTGGTATACCCTCTTGGAAACCTGAGAAAAAGGTATAGATGCTTGTTCTCCTTATTCTTGCAGATTACCTTGACCATTGTACTGAAAGTAATGTTTTACTTATTTTCCTTTCCCAATAATATTCTTGATGGCAGAAACTTTTCAGATTTATATTTGTATTACCAAAACAGTGTAGTGGGCACATATGGTTTAACTGAGTGAGATAATAACTGGGTACTCATAGCCCAGGAGGTAATTTTAAAATTACTTCCATTTGCTATAGATTAGAACATACTTTTCAAAATTTATTTTTTCAATTGAATATTCATTTGAATAACTATTGAAATTACAGTAGGTATTATTTTTAGTTCTACAATGAATGTATCTCTATTAATAGTAATCAAGGAATGAATAGCTTTTTACATTGAGTAGCATGTAAATGGAAAGTTAGTATTTAAATGACTCATTGGGAAGTCTACATTAAAGCATGTGTAAATAACTACAATATGCAATAGAAAATACATAAACAGAGTTGTGTATAAGACCAAGGGTTGGAGATCATTTGCTGTAAAATGCTGGGAAATTGGATACAAACTACTCCTTCAGGGAAAAATGGGTCAACCATTTTTTTTTGAACAGCTATGAGATAAAAATAGAGAAATCTTAAGACCATGGTTATGCTGAATTTGGGCTCATCCATGGTCATACACTTAAAAATTAGCTAAGTAGATACTCATTGTTAGCTCCATAGTTTTTCAGCAGCCAAACTGAACTGTCTGTACTGAGTTTTCCTTTATGCAGAAGTAGTATATTTTTTAGTTTAATAGTTTACTAGATGGTTAACTTTTTTAGAGTGTTAATATTCTTTGTGTATCTTTATTATTTCATTAAGCAATATACTTATATACATCTGTGTCTTACATATTCTCATTAATTCTGGAAACAAGATAAGGTGGGTGTAAAAGTGACTCTCAAATGCACATTTAGTAATCAAAATATCATGCAATTGTTTGTACCTTAACAACTTGGATCTCTTATTTATATTGAAGATGTTGTACATGCTTAAAGAGTGTTAGAGTATTTGTATCTAGAAAGGTATTTTCTAGATATTCTCCTTTCTGTTAGTTCTTGCAGTATACATTGTGAATATGTTTATTGTTTAATGAGAACCAATAAGGAAATATTTTATGAAATTATAGCAAGAGATTGCATAATGGGTATGAGTGCACTGAAATTAAAACCTTCAAATAAATAATCTCTCTTAAAATACCCTGAAGGAGAAATATTAGAATTATTTTCTTGGTTGAGAATTTGTGGACTAAGTTTCACCTTCAGTGTAATTTTTTTCTCAAACTTATGAAACCCTGGAATTATGACTTTATAATGACACTTTTGACAGACCCCGTCAACTACATGTAACACATAGGGGTAATTTGCTACATCTTAAATGTTGTTTTTGGTTTGCTAGGTGGAATACATGTTCTATATAAAGGTCAGTTTTAATTAAGAAGCTGTTTTCATCTTTGAACAATATGAATTCCTCATAACTTTTATGTGAAATAATTTTCATTATAAAAATAAAACAAATTGAGCTTTTATCACATTAATCTGCAGCATAACAATCTAAAATATGATTCTACACTGTCCCATAGTGTATATTTAGATGTCTCTATATATCAGAGCAAAAAAATACATAGTTGTCATATTATTTAACCAGGTAAATATTATATTTATAGATTTACATCTTTCTCCTTCCCAAATATGCCATAATATTTTTTCCACATGTAATTTTTCTGAGCCTATAGGATCAATTCCAGCAAGATATAGAAACAATATTAGATTAAATCTGTATTGCCTTATGGATTGTCTTAGTCATTTTACTCATTTCTGGGATACAACATGGCACCTGTAGTTCAAAGGAAGAAAGGATTATTTAGCTCACATTTTCAATCCATGGTCAGCTGGCTCCAAGGCAGAAAGGAATGGTAAAAGAGTTGGACAGAGGAAACCTGCTCCTGCTTTGGTAGCAAGGAAGTAGAGTATGAAGTGAGGACTTAGGGAGATACTCTCTTTGAGGTCATGCTTCCAGTGACTATCTCTTTTACCTTCCCTTCCCCACAATATATTCACCTGTGGATTCATCAGTGGATCAATCCGCTGTTGAGTACAGCACTCCTGTGATTGAATTACCTTCACAAAGTCCCACCTCTGAACACATGAGACTTTTGGTGGACTCTAAATTTAAACTGTAACACAGGTAAACCTCAATTGCTTTATTCAATGATTTTGCTAACTTTATTAAAAATTAATTGCATTCTGTCTCTGTTTGGACACAAATATTTGCACACTGTAAGAAGAGTGTTTTAGTATCTAATTTAGATGCTATAATATTCAGTATTCTTCAAAGAAAAGACTTGCACCAAGACTTTCTTCATGGATTTCAATTTAAATTATTCATTTCTTTTTCTGAATTCTCCTTAAACTTTACAAAATTGGATCTTTTTTTGTTGAATATACTTATTTAGTAGGTGTCTTGATGATGATGATGATGATGATAAAGATGATGATAATGGTATATAATACTAACCAACTACTTGGTAAATGCGGTATTCTATGTTATTTACATATATTTCATTTAATCTCCAGAGAAACAATGAACATTTGTGAAATAGGCTCATACTTTACAATGGGCACACTGCAATATGTTATATGAATTAAGTGAATTCAGATTCAAGTCTATGTGATTGAAATCAAAATTCTTACTACTATTTCCTTCTGCCTTAACCAATGTTAAGTATGTTAGAGTAGGAAGAAAACAATTAAATCCGAAATTCTGGGGGGGGGCAAAGAGCTGTAAGGCTATTAAAACATGCAAAAATCAAGAAATCAGAAGTTATTTCCTAACATAATTGTCACTTTGTGTTATTTTGTCTTATTAAAATACAATTATTCTAATTATTTTTACATGCATGTAGAATGTAATTTAGATATGATTTGTTTTAGAATAATAACTTTATACTTAAATATTTAAATGGCCTGTCATTCAAAAATGTATACTAGATATTGGGAAATGGGAATAAAGTATTCAAATGGGAAAGGGGAACAAAGGTGAAGGGAAAGGAAAGAAGGGACAAGATAAAATAAAAGGAAAAATGGAAAAAATATTTTATAAATAAAGGAGGGAAAGGGGCTGAAGGGAGGGGCAATGGGCAAAAAAAGAAACAAGATGCACCATGTATAAGTTCTCTATGATGAACATTATCACTACACATATCTAAAATGTACCAATAAAATAAAATGAAAAAATGAATACAGACATAAATATCCTACCATTATATTGAATTAACAGTGGGAGCTATAGATTTTTTTCTTCCACTTTTTGTCTTTGAGTTAAGATATTTGTATTTTGCAGTAACTTTCATTGACTATTTGGTCTTATAACTATCACAATAAACTGTAAATATAAAGTTCTATTTGTTCTGTAACAAATTTAAAATATAACACATAAACTCTATGGTATCATCTGATAAGCAAAAAGTCAGTTTTCACATCAGATTTAGTTACTTAAATTTGTTTCTATTTTTGTAATGTCATGAATATTTATAGATGACTGACATGGTGCAATGTGTTGTGTGATACTTGGGACAGAGACAGGAAAAATAGTGATAAAAAGATAAACATTAGTTTTTTTCTGATGTGTAAGCATATCAGTAGAAGTAAAAAGAAAATAAAATTTTAAAATGTAATGCTGGACTTCTGGGAAGATGACAGAATGGTGAGCAGCAAAGAAAGAATGTCTCTGAGATTTGGAATCCAGACACTGGAATATAGCAATATGAGGAAGAGAAGGAGGAGGGAAGTGAGTCCCTGGGACCTAGCATGCATATGAAGTGAGACTTGGAGACCATGGGAAAAGCAAAGAGAAGGACAGCAATGTAAAAGAGGGAGGTGGGAAGCCATGCCTTCTTCCTGAACTTTGGCTGATAGTATGGGAGGGACAGCTTGAATCTACATACACAAAGTGACTACTGGTAACCCCAGAGACCTTGAATGACAAACACACTAGTAGAATGGAGAAGCAGAACTGCAGAATGCACTGTCTGATGAGTTATTCTTGTTCAGACATGCCCCAGGAGAGGGTTATTGGCTAATTGCTATTATGCAAAATGGCCAGCTGAATCCACAAATCAGAAAATATGTGCATTGTTTCTATTTAGTGGCTCCCAGTGTCAAGGTGAGGTAAAGCCAAGATCAAGTTGGAAGAAGGTCAGGGAATGAAGTTCAAGCTGGAATGAAACTGAGTTCAAGCTGGCAGTGTTGAAAGGTGAACGACTCAGGCCACAACCTCACAGCCAGACACCAGAAGCAGCCCAAGCTTCAGTGGAACTAAGGGCCTTGGTTTTCTGGGATTACCCACCACCACCATAATTCTACTACCTGGCTTTCTGGATCTGAGGTCTGTCTGGACCCTCTAATAGTTTTAGACTCTTGGTGGACACCTGAGGATTTCTCTAATTTTTGGTCAGTGTCAATAATCCCTTGCTTATTTCTTCGTTCATTCTCATCTGACCTCTTATTTAGTTTCCAAAGTTGCATCATTACCATTTGTCCTTTGGCCTGGCTTCTATTTTATTTCTTTTATCTCTGTTCTATCCACATTCCTTCTTTAATTTTCCCACACAGGGTAAGACCACTCTACCAAAGGGGGAAAACACTTTGCATATAAGCTCCCAGTGTATACCCAGTCTTTAAATTATAACTATATTTTGCTCCTGTGGTTAAAGGTATAAAATAGAGAGTTACCAGTTTATCAGTTTCTGAAATGTTTTTGATAACTGTATTACTGTAGCTAGGATGGCATATCTGTTATAATCAGTTATTCTCACTTCAACAACAATACAAGGAAGTTCTGGGATAATAACCACATCATACCCCAGCACCAAACAACTGATGACTGAGCCAAACAGATAACAGCATCTCACTCTTAGTTAGTTGTAAAGGTAGGGTCATGAGAGAGGTATAACCAAGAATTTAATACACACAGAAGATATCCCTGAAGAGCAAACCTTACCTAGAGAGGCTTTGATATTAGTGATGAAGCTACCTATTATCAATACAAGGATCAACACAGAAAAATATAAAAACTCCTAAAATAGAAAATGAGAAGACACTACAGCAAAATGCAACTTAAGTCATCTAGTCTACCCAGAAAAAGTCCAAGAGGAAAATAGAAGACACACACTTGACATTTCTGATATGATAGCAACCAAAGTAAAGAAATAAATCCATGAGTTTATAGAGGAAATCAGGTCAGAAATAATCTCTCAGGTAAAAAAAAAGTCAACATTCATAAAAGAATTGCTCACCAAATATAGAGTAGAGATATATAAAAAATATGATTTTAGGTAACAGATGGAAACTATAAATGATCAATACATAACAGAAATAGAAATCATGAAGTAGATTCAAGCAGATAAGCAGGAAATTAAAAATTCCATTAAAAGCTGGCAAAACCACTTAAACAAAACTGAAGATAAACTCTCAAACCTTGAAGATAGGATCCTGGCTACCAATCAAGAAAAGAAAAATCTCTTAAAAAGGATCAGGAAATAATTCAACAACTGCAAGATGATGCAGTGAATAATAAAAGACTGATTGGTGTCAATGAAAAAATAGTAGTCAACACAAATGACATAGAAAAGAATCTGATGTAAGTGAGTTGTAAGAACTCCAAGTAGCCATAAAAATACACACACAGACATGATAATCAAGATCCCAGAGTTTAGCACAAGAACAGAATACTAAAAATTGTTAGAGAAAAGAAACATCAACTGTAAAGGAAAGCCCATCAGAATCTCAATACAAGCCATCATATCAAGAAGAACTAGTAGTGAAGTATTTCAAGTCCTGAAAGAATACAAATTCCAGCCCATATTGATAAATACTGCAAGACTATCTTTCAAAATTAATGGAGAAATAAGATACTTTGATAACAAAGAACAACTGAAGACATTTGTGACCACAAAACCAACTCTACAAAGTGTTCTAAAAGTTACTGTAGGCAAAGGTAAAAATGACCACAATAAAAGAACAAAAGAAAGAAACCACCAGACAGGGCTAGTAATTAAATTGAGGGGAAAAACAGGGAGTCAAAACAGGAAAATAAAGGTAAGCCAATACATATCAGTTAAAACCATCAATGTAATGGCCTAAATTCATCCATCACAAGAAACAGACTTGCAGAATGAATCAATAAACAAAATAAACAATATGCTGTATACAAAAACCACATTTACCTCAAAAAGAAATTCATAGACTGAAAGTCAAAGGTTGGAAAACAATACTCCATGTAACAAGAACCCAGAAATATGGAAGAGTAGCAATTCCGTTTTTAGACAATGTGAACTTCAAACCAAGAATATTCCAAAGAGATAAACAAGGTTACTACATACTTGGCAGGGGAAAACTTCCAAGAGTAGGAGGTTAGAATCATAAATATGTTTGCACCAAATACAGGAATGCTAAACTATATAAGACACATATTAATAGAGATGAAAAATCAAATGAACAATAATGCAGTAATAGAGGACCTTAATTAACCCACTGTTACAGATAGATCAACTTGACAAAAAATCAGCAAAAAACTGAACCAAACCTGTGAACAAATGCACTTACTGGATGTTTCAGTGTTCATCCAAGAACATCAGAATGTACATTTTTCTAGTTGCACATGGGACATTCTCTAAAATAGACCATATGCTAGCCCATAAAACATACTTAAGTAACTGTAAAAGAAATGAAATTATCCCATGTATATTATCTGATCATGGTGCAATGAAATTTGAAGTTAATGGCAAAATAAACTGCAAAAACTCCATAAACACATGGAAATAACACCTTCCAGAACAACCAATAGATCAGATAAATTTAAAGAAGAAATTAAAGAGTATCTCCAATTAAAGAAAAATGCAGATACAACATACTGGAAGGTATAAGATTCAGTGAAAGAGTACTAAGAGAAAAATTTATAGTGGTGAATTCTCATATCAGGAAAACAAAAGAAGTAAAAATAAACCACATAATGCTGCACTTCAAACTTCTAAAAAAAGAACAAGTAAAGCCCAAAACCCATGCATGGAGGAAATTGTAAAGATTAGCCCAAAAATTAACACAACTGAGACTAAGAAAACAATACAAATAATTAATTGAACAGTTGGTTCTTTGAAAGAATAAACAAAAATGATAAACTCCTAGCCAGTCTTATCAAGACAAGGAAGCAAAAGACTCAAAGTCATGCAATAAGGTCATAAAAGGGTGAAACCACTACAGATCCTGTGGAAATTCAGGTCATCAGTATCTACTTTGAAAATGTTTACTTGCATAGAGTGGAAAACACAGAAAAAATAGATGTTCCTAGATACATATGAATTACCAGAGCTAGATAAAGAACATATAAAAATTTTGAATAACCTAATATTAGTCAATGAAATTGAAAACATAGTTGAAAACTTACCAACAAAGTAAATCTCAGGTTCTGATGGATACACTGCTGAATTCTACAAGAAATTTGGAGAAGATTTAATGCCAATACCCCTCAAACTCTAAGGATATTGAAAGGGAGGCAGTTCTCTAACTCATTCCTGGAGGCAAGTATCACTTTGATATCAAAACCAGACAAATAACAACCAAAAATGGGAATAGGCCAATGTCCCTAATAAACATAAATGGAAAAATCTTCAATAAGATATTAGCAAAGGGAATGTGGTAAATCATTAGGAAGATTGTACAACATGACCAAGTGGGATTTATCCCAGGCATGCAGGAATGGTTCAACATGTAAATCAATAAATACAACACATCATGTCAACAGAGTGAAAGACAAATATTACATCATCTCAATAGATGCAGAAAAACTTTTGAAAAAGTCCAACATTCATTCATAATGAAAACCCTACAGAAAATCAGAATAGGTTCTCTTTATCTCAATCTAATAATACCCATCTGTAATAAACCAACAGCTAACATCATTCTAAGAAGATAAAAACAGAAACAAGACTCTTAATGGAGCAAGACAAGGATGTCCACTGTCACCACTCCTAATCAATATAATTCCAAAAACACTAGATAGAGCAATTAGATAAGAGAGAGAAAGAAAAGGAATAAGGATAAGGAAGAAAGAAATTAAATTATCACTATTACAGATGACATGATGCTCTACTTAGAAGAGCCCAAAAATTCCACCAAAAGACTTCTAGATTTATTAATTCAGTAACATAGCTGGATACAGTCAACACTCAACTGAGAGAGAAATTAGGGAAATCACACCCTTCACAATAGCACCTGTCAAAAAATAAAAAATATTTAGGAAGTAATCTAACATAGGAAGTCAAATATCTATATATTAAAAATTACTATACTCTGAAAAAGGAGATTGAAGATGATATCAGAAAATAGAAAGATATCACCTCCTTATGGATAGAAATAACCAAATAGTGAAAATGGCCATACTTCCAAAATTGTTATTGAGATATGATGTAATCCCTATCAAAATATCACTAGCATACCTTACATAACTAGAGAAAGCATTCCTAAGATTTATTTGGAACCTGAAAAGATCTAGAAATGCAAAGCAAATTGTGGGCAACTTATCTAAACAGTAGGCATCACAGTCCCTCCCTTGAAATTACACTACAAAGCTACTATGATAACATTGATGTGGTATTGTCAAAAATACTGATTTTAAGACCTGTCAGGGTACAAGATAAGGGTACAAAAAATTTCTCCATCTGGTAGAACAGGAACAGGAACAGCTGGACCAGGAATAGCACAGATTAGAAGATGCAGACACAACTACAAACATTCTAACATACTTTATCTTTGACAAAAGGGCCAAACATGTTTACTGGAAGACAGATAGCCTTTATAATAAATTGTTCTGGAAAGACTGGCTCACTGCATGCCAAAGACTAAAACTAAACCCATGACTATCACCATGCACTAAATTCAAAATAGATCTAAGATCTAAACATTAAAACACTAAATCTCCTGGAAGAAGGAAGTAGGAAGAAATCTGCAAGACATTAAATGTACACAGAGTTCATTTACAAAACCCAGTCTATATGGGAAATACTTTGAATAATCAGCAAGCAGGAACTCACCTAATTTAAAAGCTTTTGTACATCAGAAGAAATCACTGACAAAGTGAAAAGACAAGCCATAGAGCAGGAAAAACTTTAACTAATTGTCCCACAGACAAAGAATTTCTGTCTAGAACATCAGGAGGATTTAAAAAAAAAGAGCCTCAAATTCAAATATTCAATCCAAAAATGGGCATCTGAGATGAGTACACACTTCTCAGATGAAGAAATACAAGTTACTAATAAATATATAAAAATGTTCAGCACCAGTGATCATTTGAAAGATGTAAATTTAAACAACATAAAGATTACATCTCATTTCAGAAAGAATGGCTATCATCAAGAAATAAATAGCAAATGCTGGAGGGGTTGTGGGGGAAAAGGAACACTTACATTTTTGATGGGAGTATACTGATACAACCATTGTGGAAATCAGTGCCGAGATTTCCTCAGTAAACTTAAGATAAAGTGTCTCATTCTACCCAGCTAGTTCTCTTGTAGGCATCTTCCCAGAAGAATTAAAAACATCATATCCCAGTGATTTATCTGCACATATGTTTATAACAGCACAGTTTTTAATAGCTAAGTCTTGGATGCAACCCAAATGTCCATCAACCTTGGAATGGATGAAGAAGATGTGGTATTTTTATTCAATGGAGTACTAAAGACATAAAGGATTAAGTTGGGACTTCTATAGATAAATGAATACAACTAGAGACCATACTCATATATGAAATAAATCAGACTTGTGTAAACATCCTATTATCTTTGTGGTGTGAGAAACTGAAAAAGTAAATAAAGTCTAAAATATACAGTAGATACTGTAAAATGCAAAGAAATTTTTCAAAAGGAAAGAGGAATTAGGACAGGTGATAATGGAAAATATTGTAGGGAAAAGGGAAAATTGCAAGTCAATTGTATAGTTAGTAACTCTTAGTTCATGAAAAAGGAAGATTTGTGCTAATACCAGATGGAGAAGTTTTTGCCCTTATCTTATACCCTGAGAAACTACTTTAAAGATAACAACATGAAACTTATTAACTATTGTTATTCTAGTATTATTTTGTTATGAAAGTTTGTTTTACCTTGTTTCCCTAAAATTTTAAAAAATTGAAGGGATAGAATCTTACAAAAGACTGAAAACCCAAGAGTCTGTGAGAACTAGAAGATGTCTTTTAGAGGTAATCTTTTCCTAATGGTTCTCAATACTAACAATAAATATTCCATAAAGCATTAATACAGGAATTAAGGCAAAAAGTAGAAAATGAGAAGACGATGAAGCCAGATTAAACTCCAGACTTCCAGTTCGAAGAAGGTGAACCCAGGGGATAGTGATGTATAATAATTCAAAAGATACCTACCTAGAGTCTCTGAAATGCTAATATTGGAAACAATAAAGCAGATGAATGAGGTTCTAGAAAATAATCAAATCAGAAATAATTTCTATGATAATTTTATATGGTGACCATCTTGGAGGGCATGATTAGTGAATCTGGAGTAGATACATATAAAACACAGAGGACCTTGAGAAAATTTTGAAAACCTTGACGTACCAACATGTAAAGGTAATGGAATCCATAGAACATTCAATCAGATATCTGGAAGATTAAAAATTCTCTTGAAAGTTTATGTAGCAGAATCTACCATTGTGAGTATGGATCAGATCTAGAAAGCAGGATTTTAGGTAATTATCATGAGAAGAAAAGTTTCTTAACAATAACAAGGGATTGTGAAAAGTCAATCCAACAGCTGCTAAATAATGCCAAATAGCATAGCATAAGATTTATGGGAGTCAATGGAAAAGCAGGAGATAACATAAAAGAAACCTCTTCACCAAAGTAGTGACAGCAAACTTCCCAAGCATGGAAAAAGAATTTAACATATTGATAAATGAGGCATAGAGGATTCCAATTAATCATAATAAGAAAAATCTACCCCAATGCATATAATAGTCAAGGTTCCAGATATTGTGTTCAATATTATAAACTGTTAAAGAACAATGTTTGAAAATGTTAAAGAAACAAACCTTCTAGAAAGCAAAGTCCATCAGAATTCTAATAGACTACTCGACTAAAACCCTTAAGTCCAGGAGAGTTTGGAAAGAAGCATCTCACTAACTAAAAGAAAACAACCTCCAAACCAGATTAATATACCCTGCAAAACTGTCTTCCAAAATTGATGGAGAAATGTGTGCTTCCATGACAACAGCTGAAGAAATTCATGATCTTGAAAGAGCACTACAAAATATTCTGAAAGACATTCTAGAAAGATGTAATGAAAACTAAAACTCCATGAAACCAAACAGAATGAATCCATCAGGCATGGTAAATAATTGGCAGAGGGGAAAATATGGAAAAAATACCAGTAAAATAACATGATGTATCAGTTATAAACATAAATATAAATGGTCTTGTTTGACCAATCCAAGGAAACAGTGAAAGAATCCATTGAGAAATATGATCCAACAATATGCTACATATAAGAAATCAATTGAATTCAAAAATAAATTAATAGACTAAAGGCCAAAGGTGAAAAACAATACCCCATGTGACAGGAACTCAAGAGAAAGCAAGAGTTGCTATTCTATTTTCAGAAAAGTTGTTTCAAGCCAAGGCTTATTAAAAAAGACAGAGAAGGGCACTACATGTATGTTAAGGGAGTAATCCAAGAGGGGGAGATAGAAAACATAACTATATGTGCACCAAATACCAGCACACTCAACTGTATAAAACAAATATTAATGGACATGAAAAAATAAGTACTAATACAATTGTAGTGGGTTATCTCAATTCTCAACTGTCACTAATAGATCAACTATACAAAACTGAAGAAAAAAATAAGAACCAAACGCAACTTTTGAAAAAATTGAGTCAGCCCAAAGAACGTAACACTGGGTTCCACAATCATATCTCTTACTTTTCTAATGTAAATTTTTATTTTAACATACTAGCCTGTTGTGCATCTAAGAACCTTTACCTGAGTGATACAATAAGCAATCTTTGTGTTTACCCATTTGGTATGACAAAACGCAAGATGTTTTCGTGTGTACAAAAGTATCAAATCAGAATTTTCATTGGCATAATGCTTTGTCTAACTGATGTCGTGTATAGTTACTTGAGCATCACAGAAGGTTTAATGTACCTGTAGCCCTCTAGGATTTCTTTTAGTTTTCTTCTTATTTTTCTGGCATAAGTCACCCACATTAGTTAAATGGCACACACACACATAAACGCACACACAAAACAGATTTGCAAGTTTTGGAGGAGGTCATATTGAATCATCAGATCACTCTTGTATGGATGATAAAAGTGATCCATTATGGTAAAATGCATGTTTACATAACAGAATAGTTGTGTGTGTGTGTGGATGATGATGATGATGATGATGATGACAATGATGACATTGACATTGGCCTTCTGAGCCAATGTCAGTTCCTCTGACAGTAAAATGGAGTAAGAATTGACATATACAAGGAATGAAGATCTCCTTTACTCAGATGATAAAGGAAACAGCAATGTGGGTACATGTTTGACTAGTTGAAATGTTGTGAAATGGTCATATAATTAGGTGGAATGAGCCAATGTTAGAATTAAGTTTGAAAATATAATTAGATTCTTGGCAGTGGTGAAATATATTGGACCTAGTGCCTGCCCCCGCCATTCAGTGTTGAAAATTGTAACAGACAGGTGAACAGTCAGGTGCACCATCCCAAAAATTTACTACACCAATAGTAGATGTCAACTGTGCCCTATAAGAAAGGACAGGAAAATGAAACATTCACACTATCAGTGTAAGCAATAATTGATTATGGAAAATGCAATTTTCATGTGTGAAGTCTGCCTTGAGCATGACAGTTTAAGCAAAGATTATTTTTGTTGTAGAGTTCTTTTGATATTTTCATTGTAGTTCACATAGGTTTTTACTTGTGATTTTATTTCATTTTGTTAGCAAGTAAATAATTGCTGTGAAAATGTTGATGTCCCCTCTAAGCACTGATTACATATTTTATATTTTATTGATATTTTATTTGTCTACTAATTGTAGAGTGTACAACATGGTAGGAAGCTTTGACAAAATAGAAAGAGAAGAGCCATGATAAGAATGGCATTCCACATGGTAGAGGAAAACTAAGCACGTGTGATGCTTTAATGGAACATACAGTTGACATATGTGAAGACTGCCTTGGATGTGTCAGTTGAAACACAGATTATTTCTATGGCAGATGTTTGTTTATATTTACATTGTAGTTCACATGGGTTTGTGCTGTGATCTCTTAGGTTTTGTAAGCTAGTATTCAGCTGATATGAAAATGTTAATGTCTATTCTAAGTACCCGTTACACATCTGATATTGTATTTTATTGGTATCTTATTTCTCTACTAAGTCATGTTATACAGCATAGTAGGAATCTCCTGACAAAACATGAGGAAAGGTAATGAGAATGACCTGTCACGTAGGAAAGCTACGCACATGTGTCAGTGTAAGTGATACATGTGTATGGAATGTGCTGTTGTCATGTGTGAAGACTGCCTTAGGTGTGATAATTGAAGTAAAGATTTTTTTGTAGATTATTACTGATACTTTCATTATACTTCACATAGGAATTTATTTTTATTGTTCATTTTTAGACTTTGTACACCAAATACGAGACATTGGTGAAAATTTGGTGCTTTATTTTGTAAATACTCAATGAATCTTAAAAATGCAATACTTTTCTTGAGTTAATTTTTCCTGGTAAAGACTCATTGTTTAATAAAATTCATAAAATCAAAATTAATAATTCATCAGTAGAAATATTCTCAAGATTAAATGTGGATTTAACACAACCATATTTATGGGCCTTTATGGCAAAAAATGTGTTATGGTCTAGATTTAGTAGCTGTTTTCCACCACACAGAATCGAATACACATTCATCTCACCTGCACACTGAAAGTTCTTCAAAATAGAACACATACTAGTTCAGAGAACATGTTTAAGAAAATTCAAATGAATTCAAATTATCTCATGCATATTATCAGACCATAGGGCATTGAAATTGGAAATCAATAAAAAAAGCCACAAAACATTCATTAACAAGTTGAAATTAAATAACACTCTCCTGAACAACCAATTGGTCACAGATAGAAGTAAGAATTTAGAGTTTGTACATTTACATAATAATGCCAATAAAGCATACCAGTACTTGTGGAATGCAAAGATGCAGTTCTATGAGGGAAATTTATAATGGTGAATTTCCATATTCAAAAAACACACAGAGCTCACATAATCTAATCTCAATCCTCAATTTTATAGAAGAGTAAGTCAAACTGAAATCTTATAATAGGGAGGTAATTGTAAATATCAAAGCAGAAATTAATGTAGTTGAGAGTAAGAAAACAGTAGAAAAAATAAATCGAAGCATTTTTTCTTTGAAGAAATAAAATTGACAAATCCTTAGACAACTTTCTGGAAAAAAAAGAGACCCAAATCTATGCAACTAGGAATGGACAAGATGAAGCCACTATGAATCCTGCAGTAATCCCTATCATTAACATCTACTTTGATAACCTGTATTTTGATAAAATGGCAAGTACCACAGGAATGGATAGTTTCCATGATATGTATGAATTCCCAAAGTGAATCAAGAAGCTGTAAAAACTCTAAATAACCCTATATCAGCTATGAAGTTCAAGGTGTAATTAAAAACCTACCAAGAAAGAAGAGCCCATGTTCTGATGGATTCATTGCTTAACTGCATAAGATGTTTAGAGAAGATCTAATGCCATTTCTACTGAAACTCTTTAATGAAACTGAAAGAGAAAAATATTCCAAAACTTATCCTGGAAGCAAACATTACCCTTATACCAAAACCAGAGAAAGATGTAACAAAAAAAGAGAACTACAGGCCAGTCTCCCTAAAGAACAGAGCTGCAGAAATCATCAGTAAGATACTATCAAACAGAATGCAGCAAATTGTCAAAAAATTATATACTATGAACAGGTAGGATTTGTCCTAGGGATGCAAGAGTGTCAACATAAGTAAATAGATAATTGTAATATACTATATTAACAGAGCAAAGGACAGAAATTATATGATGATCTCAATAGATAAAAAAGAAAGATTTTGACAAAGTTGAACAGCCATTCATGATAAGAAAAAAACCTGTGGAAAATTAGAACATTCTTTATCTTAATCCAATAAAGACCATCTATGACAAACCCTCAGTCTGTATCCAACACTATGGTAAGAGGTCAAATACTGAAACCTTTCACACTAAAATCACAAACAAAACAAAGATATCTTCTATTACCACTTTTACTGAGTAGAGTTAAGGAAATTTTAGCCAGAGCAAGACAAGAAAGAAATAAAAGGAAAATGATAGGAAAAGAAGAAGTTAAATTATCATTATTTGTGAATGACATGATACTGTATGGAGAAGATCCCCAAACATTCTACTGACACTGCTAGATTTAATAACTATGTTCAATAGCATAGTGGGATTCAAAAACAGTATGCTAAACTTGATAACATTCCTGTACATAGATGACAAAATTACTGAGAGAGAAATTAGGAAAACTACTGTACATATTTCAAAATAATATCCTACAAAATGAAATACATAGAAATCTAATGAAGGAAGTAAAAAACTTTTACATTGAAAAATACAGTTCTATGAGATAGGAGATTGAAGAGGATATTAGACAATGGAAAGATATTCCTTCTCTTGGATATGAAGACAGTATAAAAATGGCCAGGTTCCAAAAATTATTATGTAGATTTTAAAAATCTTTTTAAAAAGTTATTTTAATTTTGAAAAGCAAAACAAAAAATTATAGAAACAATATAGAATTTCAAAAAATGGTAGGAAATTAACACTAGTTAATATATTGCATATTGTTATCTTAGAAGTAGTTGTTCAGGTTACAGAATGATCAAACAATCAAAGCACAAACTGTTGTTTTTATGAACTAACAGATTATTAGTATAGATATTTATCTTGTACATATATATATATATATACACACATATATAATCTTTTCTCATCTTCCTTTTCTCCTTTCCCCTATCCCAGTTGTTCTTTCCTTTTGATCACTTCCTTTCACTTCCATGATCACAATATCTATTATACATTTTGGATCTTATTACTCTTACTCTTTGCTTGTATTTTATTGACAATGTTTGTATTAATGTTCATTAGTGAGATTGACTTATAGTTGTCCTTACAGTATAATTTCAAGTCAGAGATTGTGATGCCTACTGCCTTGCCTTTGTTGCCCAGGATTGCCTTCGCTATTCTAAAGGTCTCTTCTGTTTCCAAATGAATTTTAAGAATGCTTTCTCTTGTTATGTGAGGTATGCTAATGGTGTTTTGATAAGAATTTCATTAAATTTATATAACAGTTTTGGGTGTTTGGCCATTTTTACTATGTTGATTCTTCCTATCCAAGATCAAGGGATATCTTTCCATTTTTTGACATCTTTTTCCATCTCCTTTTCCAGAGTAATACAGTTTTCAATGTATCAGTCTTTTACATCCTTTGTTAAGTTGATTCCTAATTATTTCATTTTTTTGTATGCTGTTGCAAAAAGTGTTTTCCATAATTTCTCTCTCAGTGAGTTTGTTGTTTGTGTATAGGAATGCTATTGATTTTTGAGTGTTGACTTTGTATCCAGCTACACTGCTGAATTTTCTTATTAATTCTAGTAGTCTTTTGATGGAGTTGTTGGTGTCTTCCATGTAGAGTACCATATCATCTGCAAATAATAATAATTTAACTTCTTCTTTTCCTATCCTTATTCCTTTTATTTTTCTCTCTTATCTAATTGCTCTTGCTAACGTTTCCAGAAATATTTTGAATAGGAGTGGTGACCGTGGACATCCTTGTCTTGTTTCTGATTTTAGGGTGAAAATTTTCAGTTTCTATTTAGTGTAATGTTGGCTATTGTTTTGTCAGAGATGGCTTTCATCAGATTGAAATCTATTCTGATTTTCTGTAGGATTTTTATCATGAACAAGTGTTGAACTTTATCAAAAGCTTTTCTGTATGTATTGAGATGATCATGTGATTTTTTTCTTTGTCTCTGTTGACCTGGTATATTATAGTTATTGAGTTGCATATGTTGAACCATCCCTGCATTCCTGAAATAAATCCCACGTGGTCATGGTGTATAATCTTGGTGATTTGCTGCATTATGTTTGCTTGTATTTTATTGAGAATTTTTGTATCAGTGTTCATTAGTGAGATTGACCTATATTTCTCCTTTTTGTTGTGTCTTTTACTGGGTTAGGTGTCACAATAATTGTTTCCTCTAGGAATGAGGGAGAATTGCTTCTCTTTCAATTTCATTGAAGGGTTTGAAGAGTATTGGTGTTAAATCTTCCTTAAATTTCTTGTGGAATTCAGCCATGAGTCCATCAGGACCTGGGCTTTTCTTCATTGGTATGTGTTTAATTATGTTTTGAATTTCAGTAACTGATACTCAATTATTCAAAAATATTTTATATTCTTGATTCAGTTTTGGCAATTCACATGTTTCTAGGAATCTTTCCACTTTCTCTGTGTGAGTAAAAATTTTCAAAGTAGGTATTCATGATCTTTTGTATTTCCTGGGAAAGTGTAGTAATTTCACACTTCTAATTCCTCATTGCCTGAATTTTTTCTTTGCTTTTCTTGATAAGTTTGACTAGGTTTTATCAATTTTGTTTACTTTCAAAGAACCAACTCTTTGATTCATTAATTCCTTGTGCTTTTTTCTTAGTCTCAATTGCATTAATTTGTGTTCTGATCTTTATAATTTCCTGCCTTCTGCTGTCTTTGATCTTGACTTGCTCTACTTTTTTCTAGAAGCTTGACAGGCAGCATTAGGCTGTTTATTTCTGCTTATGTTGTTTCCCTCATGTGAGAATTCATTGTTATGTATTTCCCTCTTAGGATCACTTTCATTGTGTCCCTCGGATTCTGGTATGTTTATCTGTATTTTAATTGAATCGTAAGTATTGTTTATTTTATTCTTTAATTTTGTCCATAACCCATTGGTTGTTCAAGACAGTGTTATTTAATTTCCATATGTTAATGTAGATTTTGCTATTTCTTTTGCCAGTAATTTCCAGTTTCAGTGCACTATGGTCATATAATATGAATGGGTTAATTTCAATCTTTTTGCATTTATTTATCATGTTCTATGGACTAATATATTGTCTATTTTAGAGAATGTTTAATGTGCAGCTGAGAAGAATGTGTATTCTGATGTTAGTGGAAGAGTACTCTGTAAACATCTAATAAGTTCATTTGTTCATCGGTTTGATTCAGTTCTATTATTTCTTTGCTGAGTTTTTGTCTAGTTCATTTATTTCTTTGTGATGATGGAGTGTTAAGGTCCTCTGTTACATTTGTGTGATTGTGTATTTGGTTTTTCATGTCTATTAATATTTGTCTTATATAGTTGTCTACTCCTTCATTTGTTCATATGTATTTATGATTGTTATCTCTTCCTGTAATTTTTCCCTTAAGAAGTATGAAGTGATATTCTTTATCTCTTTTGATCAGTTTTGGTTTGAAGCTCACATCATGTGCAAACAGAATAGGTACCTCTGCTTTTTTCTGGATTTGTGTCACGTGAAATATTGTTTTCCATCCTTTGACTTTCAGTCTATGATTTTCCTTTTGAGTCGTATGTGTTTCTCTTATACAGCACAATGTTAGATTCTGTTTCTTAATCTATTCTGCAAATGTATTTCTTTTAATTGGTGAATTGAGGCCCTTTACATTGATACTTACAACTGATATGTAATGACTTAACTTTGTCATGTTATTTTCCTGTTTTGGGGTCTCTGCTTTTCCACTTTGTTTAATTGCTTGCCTTGTCTCTTGGTTTTTTCCTCTTGTTGTTCTGGAAATTGTGGTCTCTCTCTAGTATGTCTTTCTGTAGTCTTTGTAAGATTGGTTTGGTGGAAATGAATTTCTTCAGTTGTTTTTTGTCATGAAAGTTTCTTGTTTCTCCATTAATTTTCAAAGGAAGTTTTACAGGGTATATCAGTCTGGATTGAAAGCTGCTTTTTTTATGGCTTGAAATACTTCACTCCAAGCTCATCTTGAATTGAAGGCTTGTTTTGAGAAATTCATTGTGATTCTAATGGGCTTTCCTTGATAAGTGCATTGTCTTTTCTCTGTCAGCTTTTAGTATTCTGTTTTTATGCTGAATTTCTGGGATCTTGATTATTATATGTCTGGTTTTTTTTTGGTTATTACTTTTCAGAGTTCTATATGCCTCACTTATCTTTATATGTCAGAATCTTTTCCCATGCTTGGGAAGTTTTCTGCTATCAGTTCTGAAAATAGTTCTGAAAATAGTTCTTTATGTCATTTACATTGACTCCTGCATTTTCATTGAAATCTGTCAGTCTTGTATTGTTTTTCCTTCCATCATCTTGAAGCTATTTAATTGTTACTTCATGATCCCTTGTTATTTTTAGAAATTCTTTCCTTTCTTGATTGCTAGTTGCAATCCTGTCTTCAAGGTCTGAAATTCTGTCTTCAATTCCATTCAAGCAGTTTTGCCAGCTTTCAGTTGAATTTTTAATTTTCTGAATATCACTCAAATTTCATTTCATGCATTGTTTCCTTCCTGTATTGTTCATCAAAGTTTGCATCATTTTCCCATGCTCCTGTACTTTTTTAATCCGTGTCTTGTGTAGCTATGTTGATCAACTCCTTCATTAAGGTTGTTATTTCTTTCTTTACTTGATAGATTATTTCTCATCTGTTTTTCTTTAGCCTTATAGATTTGTTTCTTTATTTTGCTTGCTATCTTATCAGAAGTTTCAGGTGTATGACTTCGAATATCTTCCTATTTTTAAAATTTCCTTTACTTATCCCTTATAGATTATGTATTTTAGATTGCATTTTGCTTTTTCATTTTGTCATCTTCACATCTTGGGTAAATATTTTGGTCTTTTCAATCCCACTAGTCTCAGCTGTCCATCGTGTGTGTCTTAAAGTCCTACTATGTGGCTGACATTTGCCCAGTTGCTGGGTCCTATAATAGAGTGTCCAGTCACCTGAATTTCTCCTGCAGGGCTTATTGGGTGTATCCTATGTTTTTTCTAGACTGATTAGCCTAAGAATGTTGATGTAAGCCAACACTTAGCTACTTTTGTTACTGTAGTTTTAGGCTGTTCCCAGCCACCAGATCTTCCAGATTATAGTGTGCACCCCAGCTGTCACCAACTGTGTGACAGGTGTTCTCATGGGTGATTTCAGGTTCCTTTGGGTGCGGGGATGCCTTATGGGTGCTCTCATCCACCTACCTGAGGTTCTCTGAATGGAAGAAGTACTCACACTCTCGCCTGCTTGTCAAGATCCTCCAGCTGCTGGGACGTTCTGCTGAGGCTCCTATTGACCCAGTGAGGTCTGCTACCTGAGAGGGAAACTTTCTGCACTGTTTCAGCCTGCTGAAGTCCTCTGTGTGAGGAGAGGAGTTGCCAATGCTCCCACCAGCCCACCAAGGTACTGCAGGTGGTAGAAGGGATCGCTGATTGTCCTTGGGCTGCCAAGGTCTTTTGGGTGTGGGTGAGAGGCAGCCAACATTCTGGTTGTCTGGTGAAGTCTTTTTTGGTGCAGGGAAATGGCAGTGAATGATCACTTTGGTTGCTAAGTTCTTTCAGGTTCAACGGAAGGGCAGCTAAGTCTCCCCTTGGCTGCTGAGGTTGTCTGGTTGTGGGTGGAGGGTGGCTGATGGTCTAGTCACCTGCTGAGTCTGTCAGGTGCAATGGAAGGGCAGCTGAGGATCCTTAACTGCTATGGTCATCTGGGTGTGGAGGAAGGGCTATTATATAGATTTAATGCAATACCAATCAAATTGTCAATAAAGTACCTTACAGCACTAGACAAAACAATCTTAAAATTCATTTGGAACCAAAAAAGACATAGAATAGCAAGAAAAATTCTGTGCAACAAATACCAGTTAAGAGCATTACAACCCATGACTTGAAATTATTCTACAAAGCTACAGTGTTCAAAACAGCATTTTAATGGCTTAAAACCAGAGACACTGACACACACATAAACACACACACACATACACACACACACACACGCACACACCTGAGTATCACTTGAACAGACTAAAAGATGCAGAGATAACTCCCAAAACACTCAACCTTTTCATCTTTGACAAAGGGTCCAACCACCTTCACTGGAAGAAAGATAGCATATTTAATAAATGGTTCTGGAAAGACTGGCTTCCCACATGCCAAAGACTAAATGTAGACTTATTCCTCTCACTGTGTGCTCAGTCGAAGTGGAAATGTATCAGTAACTTAAAGATTAAGACAGAAACAATCTGCTGGAAGACAGAATAGGTGGAAGTCTTGAACATATGTGTGAGCAAAAATTTTATGAACAAAACCTGATTGAAAAAAATATCCTAAGAATCAACTTGACTGGTCTGCTCTCTCAGGGCCTATATTATCATTGTATAGTTGGGTCCCATTTAATTCCTCCAGAGTTGAGACTTACGTTAAATATTGTGTCATATGTTTCTTTGCATTTCCTTTTTCTTTCTTTTCTTTCCTTTTTTTGATTTTTTTTTATTTTCTCTAATATCTTTCTTGTTTCCTGGATCTCTTTCTCTCTTTCCATTCTCAGAAAGTCCCCCTTTCCCTTCTTGTGTTTTTGAATCAGGATCTCACTATGTTGTACATGTCCTAAAGTCCTGGTGATCCTTCTTTTATTTTTTCTCATGGTGATCCTTCTGCCTCAGCTTTTCAAGTCCTCGGCTTAGAGATGTACATCCTGACACCTTTCTAGTTTCCACTTTCTAACTCTCAATCTTTTTCACTCTAAGATCCCATCCTAATCTGACATTCTCCTGTGCTTTCTCAATATTGCTAATGTTAAGTAGTTCTATTAATTACTGAAATAGAAGTGTTGAATATGGACTTCTATATTTTTTTGTTATTTCTATATTTCTGTTACATATTTTTGAACCATTGTGTTTGATGTTATACACCCAGGAATGTAATAACCTAGCTTGATGTTTCTGAAAGATAATACATGGCTTTAACAACTTTAAAGTAGAGAAGTTTATTTTTCCTTCCACTTTTAGAAAGTTCAGTCCAATTATATGTTGGACTTAGATATAAAAAAATTCATCAATGGACTAATTTACTGATGACTACAGTGTCTGCATGTTTCAAACCTTCCACATGTTCCACCTGTAAAAATGAGATTTGGGGAAAACAGATCGAAACCATAATGTTTTACCCCCCAAAAGGCTCATATTTATCTATTTATGCAAAATGGATTTATTCTATCTCTAAGAGTTGTGAAATTCATAACACTTTCAGCATTGCTTAAAAGGCTAAATCCAAAGTCTCCCATGAGACTCAAGGCAAATTTTTAGCTGTGAACCTGTATTTTTTTAAAAAAGCATTACTTCAAACTTACAGTGGCACAGGGTAAAGATTCCCATTACAACGGGGAGGGGGGAATGAAGGAATAGACAGCATTCACACCAAACCAAGCCTAAAAACCAGCAGAGCAAATAAATTCATTAACCGCATGTACAAACCTAGGGCAAGCTGTGGTGAACTGTGAACTCCAAAGAATGTGGGCATCCCTGCCTCTTAAAGTTACAGCTCTGCCAGCCTTTATTTTGGACAAGTGAAGCCCATTGTCTGATGTTTTCCTCAGTAGATGTTTAAACTTCCAGGCCTCCTCAACTTCTTGGGGTCTTCACTTTACCTTCAACTTCATGCTTACAATTGTATGTATTGCACTTTCAGAGACACACTGTCTGGTCTCCTAGGTCTTCTCAACTTTTATTGTAATTCTTTGTTATCTTACAACTCTCACATTTTGTATACCTGAAAAAAAACAGCACTATGTGGATAATACCAAAGTCTGCCACCAGCTCTATCAGTAGCCTGTCCGCTCTCTCCCATCATGGCTGTCATAGCTTTTGAGTGGATGGATAAGCTTTGTAAAATACTTGCCTAGCTGATTCTAAATGAACAGGGTCCCTGAGGCTTCGTTTTGAAAGCAGCACCTTCTTTAAGCCTGTGTGTGTGTGTGTGAGTGTGTGTGTGTGTGTGTGTGGGAGCAGATGGAGGGGTTGGTTCATTCCTGAGATTGCTATAACCAATCATTTTTATTAACCTGATACAATTTTCTTGCTTTACTTTATATGCCAGTCTTCTCAATAACAGCACCTTTTTTCTCCCCAAGCTTACAGTTTTTTTTTCTGGCAAAGCCTCACAACTTTTGGCTGCATTGTTTGTTCCTGGTTTTCATTGTTTATCTGTCTAAAAGCAACCTGCAGTACTTATGCCACAGACTGAAAGAACATTTGGCTGCCTTGAAATTTCCTCCACTACTATCAATGGCAGAAAAATAGAATAGCAGAAATGAGGCAGAGAAGATTGCCTATAATCTCTAGTATAGAGGGCCTCGAAATACTAACAGAGAGAAACATAGGCGAGTAGATCAGGAGATAGGGTCCATTGAGCTGCTCTATATAGGGAGGCAGTGGGATCCAAAACAAGCAGTGGACGCCATGGGAGTGAAAGGGGAGGAATTGTCTAAAAATGGAGGCAGAGGATATTGTTAATGGGGTAACAAGATTTAAAATTTACATTATTCTCACCACTCTGCTTGGATGGATTACGTGCTGTTCCAGTTTGTCTACTTACACTAGACTTGAGGACATGGTCAGCTATCCCAAAAATAAGAGGACATATTATGGTAATCATC